>NW_021031265.1:380321-391719 GCF_004153795.1 Camellia sinensis | reverse complement strand
CGAGGAAGAGATTCTCTGCTCCTCCATTTTTCTTCTTTATCTTTTCCCATTTCTTCTCCTTCTCAATCCTAAAAATTTTTAGTTTTTCCCCCATGTTTTTTCCCCAGCCTTTTTTTTTTTTTTTTTTGGTTGGTTGTTTTTTTTTTTTTGGAAAGAAAACCAGTTTTGGAACCGTTAACGTAACCGGTGGGCGTAATAGGGCCGTTTACCGGCACCGTTTACGAAGCGCTACGATAGCCCGCTACAACCGACACATCTGTGAATCTCCATTCCACACTGCAAAAAACGGCCCGTAAACGGGTGGCGGTAACCTCCAAAACGTTACCGTCAACAGCGTTAGGTAAACGGATTTGCCGAGCCCAACCATGCTTTTTAAAACAGCTGTGGGGTGTAGTGGGTTTGGTTTAGTGGAAGGTAAAGGTCTTGGAGCGTCGTAGTGGATCGGTAGGGTTTATTGATAAAATGTTAACAGCGCCCCGCCAAACTCAAGGAAGCGCATAGAATAACCAACTTGAGTTTGGAGAGAGGAACAAAACAGAGAAATACATGAAAATAAAAGAGGATAAGAGACAACTGTATGGTCGTGTCAAGCACCGATTGGTGAACGACACTTTTGGGAGACGGGGCACAGTGATATAGGCTTGTATACGTGATATAAATATGACGCAGGGTTGTTATACGGAAGTTGGTCTGCCGGAGCGCGACGTGAATCGGTGAGTTGCGTTAGTGAGTGGCATGTCGCAGGCGCGATGTGCTATCATTAGATGTAAGTGTATTAGGGCGAAGTCATCAGATGTAGGCGAGCAGGACAGTTGTATGCAGCGCAGGGTGCAGAGTCATAGGTGTTATGTGATCAGCTCAGTGAGGGCTCACGATGAATGTAAGATGTCGATCGCTGGGTGCGGCGCGTGGCTGCACGGAATGGAGTGCCGGTTGTCAGAACTGATGTAGAAGCACAGTCTTATGGAGTCATTGTCGGACACATTGTGAAGAAGACATGTTGAGAGAAAAAGTTGTGGTGACAGTCTTACGGAGTTTTGCTGGACTTGTAGAACTACGAATCAATGTGCGGGACAGTTTTACAGAGTCTTGTCGGACCGATGAAGGAGCTAACCAGAATTCAATGTCCACGACAGTTTACAGAGTCTGTCGGACACATGAGGAGCTAACGGAATCAATGTCGAGACAGTTTAAGAGTCTGTCGGAGCCTTAAAAAGTCGCACCAAAAGGTGTGCCCGCATCTTTCAAAAGGCGTGCATAAAAGCGTGCCCATCGCTAAAATTTTGCGTGCATAAAGGCGCGCCCACACTCATCAAAGACGTGCCCGATAGAAGCGTCGAAGCCATCAAAAGGGCGCGCCTGACACGACGGCGATGCACGTGATTGACAGAGCGCCGTGTCGGTCTCGTAGTCTTGTCTTTATAAACGCCAAAGGACAGTCTGAGGCTTGAAGCATAAAAACCAGTTGAAACCTCTTCGTTCTCTGTAATTGCTGTAACCACCTTGTTGAAACACCTACGCAACCCATAAATGGCCTCGTCTTCGTTAGCTACACACAGAATATGGCATCTTCGTCCGTGGTCTACTTACGCTTTTTCCCCCAGACCTCAACGAGTAACGAAGAGAAGATAATGGTGGCGGTAGGACTGGAAACGTCAATTCAAAGCGCCCGGAGTTTGCTCCGTTGAACTTTTCTATGCGGTCTGTGGAGCGAAGAATGGCAGTGCAGTCGATGGGTGGGACCAAATCGATACATGAAGTCATCGTGTGGCACACCATGACTACGGTTAAAATTTGTAAGCGAACCGGCTCGCAGAGTAGGAACAAATGAGGTGCATGCGTTACGCGCCGACTAGGGCTCTGCTCAACGCATGTATAGGATGCGCGAGGGGCAGAGATAAAGTGTGCTAAAGCGGAAACAGGAGCTGAAGCGGCAGGCAACCGTGATGTTATATGGGAGGGCTGTCGATATGGCTGCAGTGGGAGGAGATGGTAGGAGTTTATCGTGCCCAGTGGAGTGGAACACGGAGGCAACACCTGTCAAGGGCGCGTAAGGAACGTTGCGCAAACGAGAAGGATGAGGGTAGAGGAGAGGCAGCAGGAGGCGGTGCGAGCGATCGACGAGCCGCGCTGTGCTGGGATTTAGTCGAGGAGCGTAAGCAGAGGTACTAAGTTGAAAAGGAGGAGAGGCGGTAGTCGTAGTGATTATGGGCAACGGAACAGGGAAGCGCGGGAGGATTGAGGGGCGAAGAGTGGAGAAAGGGAGTAGGCTAACGAAGTAAGAATATCCCGCCCTGTGGGCAATGTGGTTGTTTGGGTTTTTTTTTTTTTTTTGTAAAATTCGTGGATCTCGGTGATCCCTGAGATGAAGTAAAATATGGTTTGTTGTGGCAAAGTGGTCAAATTTGTTCTTTTTTTTTTTTTAAATATAACTCACTATAATACAAAGAGATATATATATATATATATTATCACAATCAAAAACAGTGGGAACACAAACATGATGTCTTCGGCGGATCTGGTTGATGATGGTGTGCAGTTGGTGACCTTTCATCACAGTGGGTGGGTCACACTGGGAGAGAGAAAAAGGACTGATGATGATAGCCTCAAATGACTCATGGGCTGTTGTTCTCTTTTCTACCAGAGCCACTCTTCAAGCAAGAGCATCGAGCGGCTAGGGCTGCTTGGGATTTGTTGTTACGTCTGCGTTGTGGGTTGTTTTGTGTTGGCCATGAACAACAAGCTAGGTCATTGCTGTGCTAGCTCTCTCTATTAGTTTCATAGCGTCCTTCACTTTCTCCCTGTTGAGATTTGAGAAACAGAGCTGGTATTCGATACTCAGTGGATTGCAGGGATCATTTGCGTGGATAACGTGAAGCATTGTTGAAGGCAGCAATACCAGACTGGCAGATAACCCAATCTCGAATCGGCTACAACAGAGACGGGGACGGGCGCTCACATGCCGGAGAAATCCCAGTGGACCATGGGTTCTTCAAGTCAAAGGCTTCACTTATGATGGACTCAGGAATGAGAGTGGTGGTCACTGGGTTCATCCTCCATTGTAGTGTTGAAACAACACAACTAGCTCTCTTCTCTGTATAGTTTTGGCCTCAAACACGTACTTTGTGTCCTCCACTTGGAGGTCCAAGAGGAGAGGACTTGGGTTTCTTCAACATTTGCAGCCAAAGAGAGAGAGTAGGTGGCAGCTGCAAGTTGGATCATCCATGGCTTATCTCTTGAAAATGGAGCGCTAGAAAGAAACCTATTCTAGATAATTAATGGCAAGAATTGCAGTGAGAGCTGTGAACCCATAATGCAGCATTAACTTTCAACACCATTCCACAGCCTCCATGCGACGCACAGAGATTGCAGAGTCTGCGGTGCCATTGTTGTCATCAAGGGTGAGTGCAATCCATTTATTCTTCTAGAATTTCAGCCACAGTGACTGTTGCAATTGCCATTCCAAGAGCAGACAGCTCAACCTCATTATATTGCTGCATATACCTCTTAGCGAGTTACAGTAGAAGAAGAGGGGTTTCTTGGTGTTGGAGACTGGATGCGGTTCCTCTTGTGAGATTTTCGAATCCGACATTGACTGTTGATTGAGGGATGAACCTGATAAGCCGACCTGTTCCAAAGCAAAGATTGAAATAATGCTGGGGAAAGAGAGAGAAGAAGCTCTTCATCTTCGCAAAACAGGTCATGTTCCAATACCAGCAGATGGAAAGAGAGAGATTATTATACTTTCTCTCTCCTCTCTAAGTCTTCTATTCCTACAACAACTTCCTCTCCCCTCCCATTGTTCTTCTCACAGTACAGAGAATTCTAATAAAAAGAATGGTTTTGCTGGTGTTGAAAAAACTCCAGCGGGCAGCGAAGGCATGGTTGCCGGCCGGCTGCCCGCTCGGAAAGAAAGAAGAAAGGAATATAGGCCTAAATCTTATAGCTCTGATACCATGAAAGAAATATTGATAGAGAGAGAAAGAGAATAAATTGTATTATTGATTGATGAATTGATTTATTCTGTCTATTACAAATGGTTCCTTATATAGATGTAGGTGTAGTGGGTTAGGTTTAGAGGAGTAGGTGAGGTGGTAGTGGTGTAGTGGGTTAGGTTTAGTGGAGTAGGTGAGGTGGTAGTGGTGGTAGGTTTAGTGGAGTAGGTGAGGTGGTAGTGGTGTAGTGGGTTAAGTTTAGTGGAGTAGGTGAGGTGGTAGTGGTGGTAGGTTTATTGATAAATGTTAACATAGGATAATTCAGACAATGAACTATAACAGGTTGGGTCTTCATTGTTTCATCAAATAAACTTAAAAATCAACTACAATCACTAAACTCGATAACAGAAAATGTGAGGAATTAAGAAATTTCACCTGTATGATCTTCTTGAAAAAAATAAAAATGTGTCATTTAGACCAAAAAAAAGACATTATTTTCCAATGTTCTTAGATAACTGAGCATCTAACACCGTTGATATATTTGAGGTTAAGAGTTTAAACATCTCTTGTACTGAAAAAAGAAACATAATAAACCAAAAGATAAACTTCTATAACTGAAGTTTATGTAGCATTTTGCATAAAACTACTGTTGGTGTGTATGTACATTTTGCCTGAACTCTGGTACTATGATATGGAGACATTGGCATAAAGGTCGAAGAAATTAGAAACAATTCTACTCAGACATTCATTGAAATCCTAAAGTGCTTTTAAATTGAAAAGGTGTTAAAACAATTAGACTTTGATACTAGTCACTACAAATATCAGACGCACATTTCAAATCCTGCATATATCAAAATGGATTCCTCCATATTCTAATAATGTACAAACCACAGAGCAGGTTACTATTCACTTCCAATATTCCCACTTGTAGTTTCACTTGTTTTGTACCCAAAGAACTTTGAAAGGACCATGATAAAAATAATAAAAGTGTGGATGTAGATTGTTGAGGTGTCTAGGTGGACCTTCTGGGAAGATAGAAGGCATTGAGATGACTCTAGATCATTGACTGTAAGGAGAGAGACAAGGGAACCTAAAGGAGAGAGGGAGATGGCAATGGAGACACTCAGCCAGAGGTAGGAAAGTTGGAAATCGAATACCTTTACAAGAGATTTAAGTCAAGGAGAACAAGGTAGTCTCCTAGGCTTAGGTATAGGTGGCACAGCCCACTTGATTCTACAAGCCTAAGGTTTCTCAACTACCCTCTGTATCAAACCTCGGGCTGTATCATGGAATGTCAGGAAGTAGGTATGTTAAGCCTGAAGGCTTGTACCAAAAGAGTTACAATAGATATGTGATGTTCCCATCCCGAAGCATAACTAGGCTAGGCCTCGCAACTTCAAAATGGTCGATACTAGAAAAGGATGTGAACTCACTTGTATATAGTCTAGAAACTTAAACTGTCTAGCCGATGGATCAGGACATTACAAAGTAGCTATGATACACCTTCCGAGGTGTTGCACCTTGCTGGAAGGTCTTGTCTTCTTATCATTGTGCCAACAAACAAGTAACTATGATAACACCATGAACAAGTCAACAACATCCAAAAAAAAAAAAAAAAAAAAAAAACACTACAATCTTGGGTATCATTACTTATAGAACCTCTATTTTTGCACAAAAGAAAGCTGTAAAACTTAGCGTTTCTAAATTTTGGTAATTCTCCATTGACAAACAAGTGAAGCCCAATTAATTATAGTTATGCCACTGCTTTTGGGACCCATGATCCTCACTAATTTGGATCACTCTAAAACAAGGAAACAATATGTTTAATCAGTTGTTTGCTATATATGCTACCATTTATAAGCAACACTTTGCCCCATTTGGTAGCACTCACAATTCAACTTATTTAACTTATTTGGTTTTAAGAAGTTAATTAATAACAAACATTTTATTGCAATTGTAAATTATAGCCTATTTGACTTTTTCAACTTATTTTTCCAAAAAGGAGTGAGATTTTCTTAAGCTACAAGTCATAACTTTTTTTAGCTTATCTAAAACCCTTGAATACGTATGGACAAAAGTGCCGCATCTTGTCTTAGTTATACCTTTTGAGAACATTTTGGATATTTACACAGCAAAAAAGCTATGTCACATTATTTAACCAACCAAACAGGGTCAACTTTTTTCACAGATTATAAAAACGACACCAAACAAATTTAGAAATTATTTTAAGCTAATAAACTAAAATGATATAGTCATAATGATACCAAACAGGCCACTTGTCTCATTGCCATTCAATCTATTCTTGCAGTTAATCGGAATAACACCAAGATTCGAGTAACCAACCTCCACATATTTACACAAAATTTGCCAATGTAAGTAAAGCACATATCCAATGAAGTTATCAAATCCGTGTTTGGTTCATTGATTTCAGAAGGGATTTGAAAAGAAAAATGAAAAAAATTTTGTGAAACTAATTATATTTCATTCAACATTTCACCAATATTTTCTTTTTCATTTTCTAAATCCATATCCAAATCTATAAACTAAACACAGCGTAAAACAATTGTTCAATCTTATGCCAATTTTTCTAATATGATGGTGAGGGAAAGCTTATATAGAGACCCATATGTTTCATAACAAAATCAAAATTATAACTTTGAATACATATTTGTAAGCACTTGTAAGTAGAAACATGACATCGAAATCGGGAATACGAAAAGCTCGACTGAGGAAGAGAGACTCACTGGTAGAGTGAAAAGCTAGACAACTTTAGTCCTTGTCGTTTATGGAGATAAGAAAAATGCTTGGACCACTAATTAGTGCTCCCACTAATTAGGTGGTAGTGGGTTTCGTCAGTAATGATGTGATGTTTTGATCTTGGAATTGTATTTTTTTTATTTTTTTTATTTTTTTAATGTATTAGTACTATTAGTGATGGTGTTTTTAGTGGGATGAATCATTGTTGATGGAGATAGGGTTTAGAGAGAGAGAGACTTGGAGTCGTTCTGGATTTCCTTATAGAGCCGCTATTCTGTGAGAGCTCGAATCGACAATCATAACTAACGCATTGGGGCACTTGTCTAGCTTCTATTTCCACTAAATTTTTATTTTATTTTATTTTTTTTGGGAATTAAAAAAAAAAAGTTTGATTTTATAATAGAACAATTCTTAATTTTTTTAATTTTCTCTATTTAAATCTTAAACTTGTTTACCGTATTTATTTTTAATTTAAATTATTTGACTACTTTTGTTAAATAAAACTAATACAAAAAATAATATGTTATTTATTAAACTTAATAAAAAATAATATTTTTGATATTTTATATACACTTACTATAAGTTTAATAACTAAAATAATAATTTTCATCAGTTTATTTCACTGCTGGAAATCGGGCTTTTAGTGGCGTTTTAAAAACGCCGCTATATCTATCAAAAACGCCGCTAATTCATTTTGTGGCGTTCAGTACCAAACGTCGAAGCTGCGGCCGTCGCTGTATCTTTGCGACGTAAAACACACAGACCAGAACAAAAAATAAAACTGACAGTGTTAATGGTTTTCCCATCCTGCTCGACTGTGCGGATTTTCTGCATTAGTGGACATAAAAATAATTACTACCTTATATTAATGTCAAAATAATATGATACAAGCCAAGGGAAATAAAAGAGTTTGCTTACAAAGTCAACTCCAATAGTGCTAATGTAACTTTCTAGATATGAGTCATCCTGATTATAGAAATAATAAAAATGGTAAACAAAGTTAGCAGTAGTCTGGATACAAGAAGTAGTTTTGAACAATAACACAATCACATGAACATAATATGGAGAAATGAAGCATGCTTCCCAATTATAAAGCCAAACTGCTTATAATTGGTGAAGTTTCACAACGGGTGATATATGCCAACTGCGATTCTGTCGGTTTCTCAACCATTAAATCAGGGGCTCAACTCCTTCCTTCTCTTGCAAGTTAAAGAAAAATGCATGTACCATGAAACATATTAGACTTGTGCTTAAGTCAGAATTTTAGTACAAAATGTTACTTGTGTAATCTTAATCCACATCACAACAACCTCCCACTCACACAAGCACCGGCAGATCTGTTGCAAAACTAACCTAACAAAATCAAGCTAGAAATCTAAAATTATGCTTGGTAGCAGGTGAAAATCATATAGAGAAATAAAAAATTAGCTCAATCTTAAAAAGAAGACTTTCAAAGGAATCGTCAATAATACACATGTATGCCATGAGAATTGCTCATAGACAATGAAGTATAATTTGAGACTCAATTAAAGCTCAAGATTACATTAGGTCATAAATAGTATAATTTGCATTATTGGGCCAAAGTTTGTAAGATAATCAATTTGGACACTTTGAAAACTATAATTTTGTGAGTTTCTGATAAAATGTTTATGGTCATCTTTGTTCAATAGTTTGGAAGATAAGTGTCCACATAATTATGCTGCCATGGTTAATGGGTACTGTGATGCAGGCAATACAAGAGAGGCTTCTGAACTTTTTGTTCGGCTGTCTAAGGAAGGAGTTTTTGTGAAAAAGAGTTCATGCCTAAAACTTCTCAGTAACCTTTGTATGGAAGGTGAAAATGACATGGCACTTGCCTTATTTGAGAGAGTGTTGGTTTTGTATGATCCCCCTTGTAAAATAATGTACAACAAGCTTATAGCTGCTTTTTGTAGCTCTGGTGATATGAGAAAGGCCCAGCGGGTGTTTGATACAATGTTATGGACAGGGTTAACTCCTGATGTCATTACCTACACGATGATGATAAATGGTTATTGCAGGGTAAACTGTTTGCAGGAAGCATGTGATCTTTTTAAGGATATGAAGGAGAGGGGTATTGAACCTGATGCAGGAAGCATGTGATCTTTTTAAGCATGTTATCCGTCGAAATGCAGGATGCAACAATGGAGAACTGAAGGATATTTCCACTTTTTGGAATGAAATGAAAGAGAAGAAACTAAAACCTGATGTTACTTGTTAGACTGTATTGATTGACAATCATTGTAAATCAGACAACCTACAGGATGCTATTGTCCTTTTTGATGAAATGATTGATAGAAGTCTAGAACCAGATATTGTGACATACACAGCTCTCCTATGTGGCTATTGTAGTCAGGGAAACGTGGACAGGGCTGTAACCCTTGTTAATGAGATGTCATTTAAAGGAATTCAGCCAGATGCTCGTTTCATTTCAGTGTTGCACCGTGGTATATTAAAAGCCAAGAAGGTGAAGTTTCAGCATCAAAGGTGAGTGATAAATGATTATGACATTTATATGTGGTTATGGAGACTATCTCTAAGAGTGCACATGTTGCTGAGTGCACATTTTGGTAGCCATTACATAGCAAGAGAGATTTCAAGTACAACAATGAAAGCAAAGCCCTGAGCCCAAATTCAAAGCTTCAAATGCAAAGATGACTTCATAAATGGTCACCCCTTTAATTTTCCATCTCCAAAAATACCCAAATTTAGTCACTAGTCACAACAGTAACAACCAAAACCCTAATTTCAGAACCAACAATGCCTTACAAATCAAATGAACATAAACCACGAACTAGTGATATTAGTACTTTTACCTTGTTAGTTCTTCTTCTTCTTCTTATTCTTCTTCTCTTTCTTTGAAAGGTGAACCTATATTTAATAAGAGCAAGTATTGTAATTAATAAGATATGTTATTTGTCAAAAAAGCTTTGATTAAATGATTGCTCACCTCTTGGGATGAAAATGCATGAGATTGTTGTTGATGTGACATTGGCCGAACAGTGGGATGACTACTAAGTGAATCCACAACCTATCATTCAATAAGAGACTTAAATTGTATATTAGCTCTAGGCAATTTAAAGTAATAACTAGTAAAAATAATTAAAACACCTGCTGCCTATGTAATGAGTCTGATGGTGCAACAACTGGGTCAACGGGCAAGGACAGGCTCAAAGGGTGAGATTCCAAAAACTGAATTTGTGACTGAAAATCTGTGCGTATAGCCTGAATTTGTTTCTCCATTACTTCATTCATCTTCGACTCAAACTGCATTTGATACCGTTGAAGTTGCTCTTGAACTTGTTCTTGAACTTGAGTTTGGAAGAGACGATTCTGCTCTTGTGACCGCCTATATCCACCTCCAAAAACATCAGTGGGTGACGGTCCCAATCCAAACGTCCGAACACGACCAGGTCGCTCTGGGCCCATAATTTGTGTGAAGATTTGCTCCTGTAATGCTGCAGGGTCAGTAGAAGATCCCTCCATGTGCTCTGCTAACTCATTCATTTGAGTCTGCAAGTTTGAATTCAATAATTAGCCTCCAATATAAATATAAATCATATTAAAAGTCCAAAGATAAAGTAGTATCACATACCATAACCTCATTAACTGAATCACTATTTGACGTCCCATCTTTCATGTATGCGGCCATCCACACCTGTGACCGACTAGCAGGAACCCCATTGTTCTTTTTGGTCTCCTATAAATGAAAGACAACCAAAATCTTAAGATAAATAAGAAAATTAAATAATTAAGCAATTAAATATGTGAACAAGTGTAAATAAAATAAACAACTAAGCAAATAACATCTGTTTTTGTAGAACTGGTATAAATTCATTATGGTGCAAATTGTTGACACCTTTTTAGCACATATAGACAGCTATAGATGACAAAGAATGAAAAGGATGAATGGAGAGAATAATTATACCTCCAGTCGAACTACTGAGAAAGGCTTTCGGCCTGTCCTATGATGTAATGTCTTCTTCTTCCGGATTTTTCTATTCTTCTTGCTTGATTTCTGTCCAATATGAAATTTATTTAAGATGTTATAAAAAATTATCATATATAAACATTGTTTCACATAAATAAAATTTTACCGATGCACTCTGAGTGCCCCAATAGTAGACCAAAGCCCGCCACTGATCCTCATGTACTCTATCTGGTCGATGAGCCAACCTTTCTGCATCATTCTTGAAGGGTTTGTATCCCATTGTTTTCACTCGACTTTTCCAATCTCTCCATTTCTTTCCAAATGAAGCCATTATTGTTCTCTTCATGGATTCATCTGCATCCGTATGAGCCTGCATTACAATTATAGACACTTGTAATATGCAATGTCAACTACACTTGTAATATGCATTTCATATGGAATACAATTGTAACTTATTTCATATTAAATATCCATATATACCTTTATCTCCCTCCATATGTTATCTTTGTTTTGTTTTGGAACATAATGCCAAGTCGTAAAAGTGAGTGGTGCAAGACTCCCATCTCGTGCCAAAACGCCCAAATGTGAAGCAAGGGATGTGTGTCCTTCAACCACTTGATTCAACTCATTTGGAACAACTTTTAAAATGCCATCTTCACTAGTACCCCATTGACCATGCACATATGTGGGACCCCTTGTCTGCTTTTGTGTGGCTTGACTTGAGCTAGGACCTACAAAACAATAGTAGTAAGCTTCA
>NW_021031265.1:360060-378998 GCF_004153795.1 Camellia sinensis | reverse complement strand
GAGAGAGAGAGTAGCTCACCGATCTGAATCGATTTTGAGAGAGAACTTCGAAATGGCTCGGATGAATCACCGATCTGAATCGATTTTGAGCGAGAACTTCGAACAGTGCAGAGAGGGCGAGAGAGACGGAGAGAGAGAGACCGCGAAAGTGAGAGAGAGTGAGAGCGCGAGAGTGAGATTGAGATTTTCGCTTATACTGCTTATCATATTCAAAATAAAGGTGAAACAGGAGAGAAGGAGGGGGCCGAACAAAAAAACATTCCAAGGCGTTTAAAAAACGTCTTTGATTCTTGAAACGGCGCCGTTTCAATTACAGAAAAACAAGACGTTTCTAAAACGCCGTTAAATATTAGAAACAATGGCGTTTTAAAAAACGCCGCTAAAAAAACGCCGCCTAACACCATATTTCCTGTAGTGTTTAACAAAAATAAATTAAAAAATTATGATCTGAATTGACAAAGCTGAAAACTTATAATTTATTTTGGTGTAAGAGTCAACCTTTGAAAAAAAAAAAATTGTAAATTTTCTTCTTGTTTTTCATCTCATTTCACATCGTGTTTTTATGTATCTTTTTTGACTTCTTTTATTAAATTATGAGATTATAATAATCGATATGTTGAGTAACAATTTTTGACTTTTTATAATGTAAAAAAATGTAAAAATTAGTGTAAATGAATGAAAAATAATCTATGACTTTATAGAATGAATAAAAATGAATTATTTTTTTCTCTGAGTTGAAAACTTTTTATCTTTTTAAATTTTATATTTATATACTGACTTTAATTTTTTGGTCAAAATAATCACTGACAAAAAAGAGGTCTAACCAAACTTTTGTTATTACAATTTTATATAAAGCTAAAAATACCTTCATCTCCGACCTTTAGTGAAATCCTAACCAGCCACTCCTACTACTATGACCTAACGACCACCACTAACACCCAGCTCCTTCACCATTCCAATTTGCTACCATCAGCCTTGGACCAACCCAGTTAGCCATTACTGCATGTAGACGTCTCATTTTGATCGGCCTTAAGATTTAGGCGCTCTATTCTAAAAACCTGATGATAAAAGTTGCGATGTGCTATCTTTCGAATTCCTCAGTAGAAAGGCCAGATTCAAACTTTAATCACAACCTTACACCTGTTTTGGCTAAGTTACTTTAGACCTATTAAAAATCCTTCTTCAAAATGTTTTGGTTATGTAGTTCTAAACATCTCTACAATACTCTGAAGCTCACATTTCCAACTTTAGGTGTTATACTTTTTCAGCAAACCAAGCAAAGAATAAAGTAGAGATGAGTGGAAAGGAGGATAATTCCCTGGAAAACCCTACTTTCCCTTCAAAAATAGTCTGGTCGTACAATATTTGATCTGGCCATACAATTTTTCTATTTGGCCACACAAAAAACCTATGGTTGGATGGAAAATGGTTGGCCGGATCAATAGTGTACCGGCTGGATAAGTTATTAGGAAAATAGAGTATTTTTGAGAAAATTAGCTTCCATGCACGTGGGATTGCCACCTGTGCATTTCTAAGGTGAATTTCGTAGATATTTCCCTTAGAGTCTATAAATATCACCTTTCCACTTCATTCTTAAGGGTGAAAGATTAATTCTAAGAGCCTTAGACGTAAAAACACCTTGAACCTAAAAGCTTCTCACTTTTTCAACTCTCTCATCATGCAAACACCATTGAAGCTTCAACTTAAAGCTTCTTGTTGAGAATTCAAGCCATATTCCATAACTTTGAGGGTGATTAGAATAGAGTTTGACAACAAAAAAGTTCTTCCTTCCTTCCAAAGGTAAACCTTTGAAACTTTCTCTCTCTTGCTTTCTTACCAAACACCATATTTTTCAAAGTTTTCGTGTGCTTAAATATGTGATTGAGCCTTGTGGATGTGGAGAGCTTAGCTACCCTTCCATAGGATGGTTAGTGGATGTAATTTTATTTTATTTTATTTTATTTTGCTTTCCTACACTTTCTTTCTTACTTTCTAATCCTTTAAACTTTATTTTCAGCATTGTTTTTCAATTATTTAGGTTAAATATAGACTTGTGTAGTGTGTTCTATGTCCTACTTTCACAGTTGAGTTGCTAGATTTCTATTTCCTTGAAGCTAAACAAGGGCTTCCTTATCAAGAGTGTTGTAAACTCTCTTCACAATCCATTTTGAACATGGAAATGGATGTTACATCCATATTCCATGAGTAAGGAGAAGAGTTTCCAATTAGTCTTGATAGGTTTTATGCATTTTCTTTCATGTTCTTTTCCATTTTCTTGAAGCTATAAGAGCTTCCTTATAAAAGTGTTGAAAACTCTCTTCCCAATCCCTTTTGAACATGGAAATGGATGGCACATCCTTATTCCATAAGTAAGAAGACAGTCTTCAACCACTTTTGATAAGTTCTATATGTCTTACTTTGCTCTCTCTTCATTTTCTTGGAAGCCAAACAAGGCTTCTCTCTTAGAAATTGTGGCAATCTACTTTCTCCAAATAATAGTATGGATTTGGGTATCAATTTACTCTTATTTACGAAGAGATGAATGTTGGTTTCCACCTATTTCTTTGGATTGACTTTTTTTAGCTTCAATTTCCATACTTGTTAGTCTTTTCATTTGATAGCTTTTGTAGTTATCGTATAGCTCGTGTTGTTGGATGATTTGTGAGGCCAATCTACATCTCCTTTGAATATCTTCATGATAGGAAGAATTAGAAAGGATGAGCATCCTTTAGAAATACTTTGTTTGCTCTGCTTTGGTTTCCTAATTTTTTTATACCGTCGACCAAATAAAGTGTACGGTACGGCCAGACCATTTATTTGTACGGCCAAATGGTTTTTTGGGGCCAAAACAGAGTAACTCCTTAGCAGCAAACAAAACAATTTATAAATGATGATCTCCTGAGCTTGCAGCTTCTGTCACTTCTATCCTTATGATTTGTTATATTCAGTTTTTATTTTGTTGAATAATTGCTTGATGTGATAATTTCCAACCTCATTTCTTTCTATTCCTTTCATTGTAAAGGCTTGATGTAATAACTTCCAACCTCCATTTCTTTCTATCCCTTTCTATATATGTCTTCTAATCCCCATTTCTTTCTATACCTTTTATTTTCATGTCTTTCATACCTGTTGATAGCATCATATTTACTCTATCATATTCCTTATTCTTGCATCCATGTTTCATGCATTTGGATTCGGTTCATTTGCTTTTATGGACTCTCTCATTTCCTATGTGATTTTATGCACTATCTCATACTTTGAGATGACTTACATGTCACGCATTAGTAGCCGAATGTATAGTCTCATTTTTGTGTATTGCATTAGTATTCTACATGTAGGATCATACATAATTTGCTAACTCTTTTCTTTGTCTTTTTGTTGGATGGGAGTAAATACTAGGTAAGCATTTATAGCTTTAGCATCACGCTTGTACATGATTATATTTAGCATCCTATCATACGTCTACTTGCTTAGTTGATCTATCTCTATAATTGCCGATGGATGGAGGTTATATAGCTTAAGTTGGAATGATGTTGATTTTTTTATGCATATGAGTTTGGTTTCCTTTGAGTTATACATTTTTCAAAATTCCTTTAAAATGCATGAGATCAAAGCATCCCAAAATAAGTGACATGGTCTATACTTGCTTGCCTCACATAGTAATTTTAGCAATAAAAAAAATCGGAATATGAGCATATATTGTCTATAAAACTCATATTATAGTTTAGTAGAAGCCGATTTTTGATTGGGTGAGCGGGGATGCTCAATTCATGACCTTCCCCCCTTATACCTAAGGTCCAGAACCGAGACATCTTTGGTTATGACGGATAGCAGCGTTGGCACGAGTCATAGGTTTCCTTATTTTTTTCAAAAGATTAGGTGACGATTCTGAGATCTAGTCATGTAGTCCATTTCTGGCATATTTTGCGAATAGTGGATTTTCTATAAATTTGTCTGGACTGTCATTTATGTTTCATATTGCACTAGTGAAACCAGATTAAAGATCGTGAGTCTGTACTATCTGGCGCGCTCGGTACCCCCGGGATCACCTACACTGCAAGAGAAAGAGAACTCCACAACTGCAAACCCTCATGCTGTGAACCCTATCACTCGAACCAATCTCCATAAACCTTGCTTTTTGCTGCAAACTCTTAATCTACCATAACCCACCATTGCGAATCCCTTTATCGCTATGAAAACCTTCATGAGCCCCTAACTATTTAAACTATCAACGTCAGACCAATCATCTCTGTTTAGATATTAACCATCAAACCAATACTGTTTGTTTACATAACTACAATTGAACAAATATGATGTAGTTATAAATAGCAGAGGAAGGGGTTGGGATAGTCGAGAAAAGGTAAAGAATATAGTGCTGGTATAGTGGACAAACACCAAGTTGAACCAACTTCAAGTCGGGCTTGTATTTTATAGTAACAGTATATGTGTTATCCGAAGTCTGGACTTGCCCAACCCAACATTGAGCCTAATCTAGCAATCCCAAACACGGTCTTAAAATTCTAAATCTCAAGCCCATTTAACTCAATAGATATGAGTTATTCATTTATTCATTTATTTTTATCTTAAAGAACTACTAAATTATTTAAATATTTTCAAAAATCATTTGAATTTAGAATACTAACAAAATTCAACTATAAAATAAATATGATATTTGAATGAATTTTGAATGTAAGTTTTTAAAAAATAAGTGTATATATAAATTTTTTTGTTATCTTTTATTATTTTTCTAGCTTATTTTGGAACTAGTAATATAAACATTAAAATTAAAATTTCATAAATGGGTGGGTCAGGCTGGTTGGGCTAAACCTCTTCATTCTAAGTTCATGTTGAAAATTGGATTATTTTAAAATCTCAACCTAACTCGGCCCTATAGACTAAATATTTTTCTCAAGCCCTAAGAATATCGAGTTAGGTCGGGCAGGCCATTGGACCCATGGCCTCCCCTAATAAATGGTGGCCTGAGAGGGTAGAGGAGGGCTTGGAATAGTTTAGGGAGAAGGCCGATGGTGGTTAATGTTAGGAGGTTAGGATTAAGGCTTGAGTTTGAAAATTGAAGCGCCAATTATATGAACACAGAAAATTTCATACTTGTTGATGAAGAAACCCAATGAAGAAGATGATCAGTACCTCTACTTAATCACCATCAACAAGATAAAGCTACCCCCAGCTGTTGAACGGACGAGAGTCCTCCATGCCCAAGTTAGTCCTCCAATATTATGAAAATATTTAATAGACATAATTGCAAGTAACAAACAACGTACCCTAGGGCTGTGCAGTGGATCCACCGACCCGACCCGACCCGACACCATATGGGTGGATGCGTGACATCTAGCAGGCGGATGTGGGTCTAGATTTTGCCTTTTCGTGGGTGTAGGTGATCCACTATTTCATCCACTGGACCCGATCGGTCCGCTACTCTCATTTTTTTTATTACATTTCTTACGCCCATCAGAGACAGACAGACAGACAAAGACACCACACTCTCTCTTTCTCTCAACCTTTTTCTTCGACAGACTCTCTCTCTCTCTCTCTCTCTCTCTCCCCCAAAAAACACTACCCATTTACTAACAGTGACAGTGACGACGATGCGATCTTCTCCATCGTCCAACCAACAGCGACGAGCGACGATCTACACTGAAAGGCGATCGGCGATCGAGGTCAGATATTCTCTTCTCTTCTTCTTTCCTCTTCTTCTCCTCTGATTTCCTCTTCTTCTCCTCAAACAGTTCTGTTTTGTTCCAGTTCGAAAATGAAAGGCGATCGGCGATCTAATCTGTTCTTTTTTTTTTTTAATTTTTTATTTGTTTTTTGTTTTGTTCCAGTTCAAATATGAAAACCTCTATTTTCTCTTCTTCTTTTCTCTTCTTCTCTTCAATTTGTAATCTGTTCTTTTCTTTTTCTTTTTTTTTTGTTCCAGTTTGAAAACCTCTATTTTCCGTTCTTCTTTCCTCTCTTCTCCTCAATCTCTGATTTGTTTTTTTTTTTTGTTCCAGTTCTAAAAGTAGAGAGAGGGGGAGATACAGAGGGGGTTTGTTTTGTTCCAGTTCTAAAACTAGATAGGTAGCGAGATTCACAGTGTGAGGGTTCTACACACACAAAGAGAGGAAGCTTACAGAAAGAGGAAGCTTAAAGACAGAAAACCATAGAGGTTTGGTTTCTTTTTCTTGTAAGGGACTTGATAGAAAAAATATTAGATTAATTTGCATCCAAGAGTGAAAAAAATATTAGATTAATCTGTTCTGTTATTACATTGTATATTGGACTTGGTGGACTTTTTATTCAATTTGCAATGGATAGCTATCCAGTGTAGACTCAACACTGGGGACAGGTTGTGTCTGTTTAGGTTATCCTAGAATGTTAATTGTGTTCTTCGCCATAACCATTATGAGTATCATAATCATCTATTTTTCCATTGTCCTTTCTCTGATAAAGTGTGGCTGGAAAATCCTTATGATCAGAGAGACAGAGAGACAAAAGTGTAAATTAGAGTTTGTAGCCAAACCATGGGATTGTTGTTGTATAATTGATCTGCTAGTCCTCTAATTTTCTGAGTTCTTCGATAATGTTTGTATTCTTGACTGAGACAAAAATCATTAGTTGTTTGGACTTGTGATGAGTGTAATGTCAATGAAAATGATGGTCTGAGAAATTTGGAATACCTCACTTCAATTTCTGTTGTCTTTGATAGATATTTTGTACTTGTTCTTTTTATCTTCACTGTGATTTACGTTTTAATAGATTCATGAATTGCAATTAAGTGGAGATTTGCAACCAATCACAAAAAATTAAAGGAACAACAGTGGTGGCATTTCAACTCTTTCCTGTCCCTGCCTTGCTCAAACTTGGAATTTTTGTTTATTTATTTATTCAAGTAATGGATTAGGGATATTCAATTGAAATTTTGGTGTTTGATTTGGATAGAATTTTCTGTGATCGTTGTACTTAAATTTCTACATTGATGACTTTCTAAAGTCTGATAGTAGTTTGTTTAAAAAGAGCATGGATTTGAAAAGCATATTTTGAATGATTTTTCAATAGTTTTCGGCAGTTTATTTGATAATCTTTTAGTCATGGATCCTCCAAGTGAAGAAACATTTTTTGTGAGTCCTAAGGTTGAGCCTAAATCATCTTCTATTGACCCCTCTACCCAATTTAATGCTCCCCTTCCTAGACCAACCCTGGCCAAAACTAGTAATAGTGGGAGAACAACATCAAAGGCTTGGGATCATTTTGAAAAGATTAAGGGTATTGATGAGAAAGATAGGGCTATGTGCAAGTATTGTATGAAAGAATATATGGCAGGCTCTAAGAGTTACGGAATAAGTAATTTGTTAAGTCATTTGAAAAATTGTACAAAGTATCCATATAGTGATACTCATGGGCAACAAGCATTGGGATTTCAACCTAGAGAAGTTGGTGGGGAGGGTATTGTTGATGTTGTGGCTATGTCATTTTCTATAGAAGTTGCTAGGATGTATCTTGCCGAGATTATAGTAATTGATGAATTTCTCTTTAGATTTCTGGATGGGGTTGGTTTTAAGAGGTTTTGTAATGTCATGCAACCCAAGTTCAAGATCCCATCTCAATATACCATTGCTAGGGACATTGTAGACATATACACCAATGAAAGGGAGAGGTTGAATAAAATTGTGAAGGGGCGTAGAATTTGCTTTACCACAGACACATGGACTTCTATACAAAATTTGTGTTATATGTGTCTAACTGCACATTTCATTAATGATGATTGGAGGTTACAAAAGAGGATCATAAATTTTTATCAAGTTGAAGACCACAAATGAGAAACACTTGGTAAAAAAATTGAGGCACTCTTAAAAGCGTGGGACATTGATGACCTTTTTACCTTAATTATTGATAATGTGAGTTCCAATAATCTAACCATTAGATTCTTGAAACGAACTACAAAACTGTGGAAGGGAATTGTCTTGGGCCATGAATTTTTACATATGCATTGTTGTGCGCATATTCTAAATCTCATTGTTAGTGATGGATTGAAGGATCTTGACTCTTGTATAGCGAATGTAAGGAATGCAGTGAGGTATGTGAGGTCTTCTCCAAACAACCTTGACTCTTTTAAAAACTATGTTGAAAGTTTGAAAATTGAGAGTGAAAGTCTCTTGTGCCTTGATGTGCCGACACGGTGGAATTCCACATATCTTATGTTAGAGGCCGCAAAAAAATTTGAGAGTGCTTTTCAAAGAATGGGTGAGGAGGACTACAATTATAAACATTACTTTTTGGATAATGAAGGGGGTGAGAGGAGAAAGATGCCTAACATCGAGGATTGGGATAATTGTAGGGTGTTTTTGAAATTTCTTAGAATGTTTTACAATGCAACAAAGAGATTTTCTGGGTCTTTATTTGTTACTGCAAATACATTCTACACTAAAATTTTTGTCATTGAAAATATGATTGGACAATTAATCAAAGACAATGATCCTATTTTGTTTTTAATGGCAAAGAAAATGAAAGAGAAGTTTGACAAGTATTGGGGAAATGAGGATAAAATCAATCTCCTTTTGTACGTTGCGGTTGTTCTTGATCCTCAAAGAAAAATGACATATTTACAATTTTGTTTTTCAACAATTTTTGGTGGAGATGTGGTGAAAGTGAAAGAAATGTTAGACAAGGTGAAAAATTGTTTGAGTCAATTGTATGATCATTATGCCATGCTTGATTTAACAAATACGCATGCCTCTAATGTAAATGAAACAATAGATATGGTGATAGAGAAAAATGACACACACTCTATTGTGAACTTTCAATTTAACTCATTTTTGGAGGGGCAATTTTCTAGTAGTGGGAGTACATCAGAATTGGACAAGTACTTGGGTGATATTGAGAAAGGTGGGAAGAATGCTCAATTTGACATCTTGGAGTGATGGAAGGTTAATGCAACAAAGTATAAAGTATTATCACTTATAGCATGAGATGTGTTGGCAATGCCTGTTTCCACTGTTGTTTCTGAGTCAGCTTTTAGTACAAGAGGTCGTATACTTGATCCATTTCATAGTTCACTTGTTCACAAGATGGTGGAGGTTCTTGTTTGTACATAAAATTGGCTTCGAAGTAACATTCCAATATGCCTTCGACAAGCAATGGATGATGTTGAAGCATTTGAACAACAATATGATTCGGGTAATATACAATGCTTTATTTTGCTTTAAATTTCATTTATTTTGTATTATTCAAGATTCATTATCTTCACTTCACATGTTTTTGTTATGTTATGTTTTATGTGTAGTTGTTTCGAAATCAAGTTCACGTTTAAGCCCAAGTCCGGAGCATAGTTTTATTGAAATTTAATATCATCGGTAAAATACTTCCCCTTTGTTAAATGTTGTTAACATATGTTTACTATTTTGAGTTTAAGACTTTTTAGTGTTTTCCTTATTAAATAATTTCATTTTTTTTGTTATGCAAGTTTAGATGGCTCATGGTTTTGGCTCAAGGAAATGAATTGCTTTTTTACTTCTTTTTGGATGACTATAATACCATTGTTTAGATGCACAATGTTTGTTGGATGCACAAT
The DNA here is from genome assembly GCF_004153795.1 of Camellia sinensis. NCBI lineage: Eukaryota > Viridiplantae > Streptophyta > Magnoliopsida > Ericales > Theaceae > Camellia > Camellia sinensis. The sequence continues at coordinate 369,427 of NW_021031265.1, read as the reverse complement.
GTTTGTTGGATGACTGTAACTTTTTTTATTTTTATTTTTTGAACTCTTGTTTTGGATGACTTTAATTTTTTTTTTTATTTTTTTTTGTTGAACTCTTGGATGACTATAACTTGGATGCACAATGTTTTCCTTATGTTTGGATGACTGTAACTGGAACCGGAATCGGAACCAATATTGACTCACGCCCACTAGATTATGCTTATTGAATTATGCACAATGCTTTGAATTATGCCCAGGTTGTTTTGAATTATGCCCACTGTTCACTGCCCAGGTTATTTTCATAACACAGAGATGTGATTGTGAATATTGCATTACAATGTTTTGAATTGTGCCCAAGTTGTTTTGAATTATGCCCACTGCCCACTTGCCAGGTTATTTTCATAACACATAGATGTGATTGTGAATATTGCATTGCCCATGTTGTGTTTTTAAGGAAGTGCACAATTGAATTATGTTGAAAGTTTTAAATTTGTAAAATTTTCAACCACCAAACCGATTTGTATCCACCCGCCAATCCACCAATCAGCTCAATCTGCATCCGCTAGATTGACACATGGATGCGGATTGATTTTTTCCAATTCGCCAATCTAGTGGACAGATGGCGGATTGGAGGTTTCGTAGCCACAACTGATCCACACCCACCCCTAACATACCAAAACCCATGGGGGTGTCATCTATTTATAATAGCCAGTGTCATGCCTAGCAAGTAGTTTGAGTGCTCCAGAAGTCTCATCCCAAACAATCTCCAGTTGTTTAGAACTTCTATATCAATAAGATTTTATCTCTTAATGAGTTTTGTCCAATATAAAACACTAATATAGTGTTTGATAAAGATTCGACAACTATCATATACGTGATAATCCATAATTACACCACGTGGCAGTGTCGGGACCCACATAATTCATGTGGTTGTTTTTATTCTCTCTCAGTAACGATGATTACATATTAGTCAACCAATCTGATATGAACAATCTCATAATAGCTATCACCGAATATATGATGAATGTAAAATTAAATTGTTATATTTTAACATTCATATTGAATTAAACATTTAATTTTAATAACATAAACAAAGTAAAACTAGTGATTTAGTAGAAATGTTAACAACAACAATAATAATATTATTAATATTAATAGTATTACATTGACTTCGAACCCAGTATCTTTTTGCAGCATTTGTATAACAAAATAATTTGTGAACTTAATGGATTTAAATATTTCAGAATTAGAAAGATATTAGTTCTAACTTAAATTCATAGAAGTAGAGCATAAGGTCCACACACCTTAACCAAGTCTTAAGGAAACAAATTGCATACATTTTCCTTCTTAAACAACTATAGTCAATAATGTATTGGTAACTTGTAACGACACTGTGGTCAGTTGTTTTGTGTTTGCAGCCATAGCACAATGCAATCCTCATAGAATATATGACTATAAGGCCTTTAAGTGGCTTCATTCCCCATCGTGAGGGAGTTTGTACAAATTGTACAAGTAGCCTCTGCAGTAAATATGATCTTGTCCAATGCATTGATAGACTTTGCAGATATCGAGGTTAAAAACACATTCTCGGCCAACTTCATTTCATCCTCAAATATATTTGTGCCATTAATTTCCTTTGGTTTACCCTTAACACTAACTACAATGGTTTTTGTTTCTATCTCAAAGCTATCAACTATAGATCAAGCTTGATCTACAAATTTTATTACTAAATCATTTACTGTATATTTGGGTATTTGTGCGGGACGAATAACTTCCATCAACATATCCTCTACCTTTTGCGTTGTGTTGGGGAATGAAATGAACATAGTGGCCAATTGTCATGACTATTCTGAATGTGTTTTCAGAAACTTATTATTGCCCTTAGATTTTTCTTACTTCCATACAATCCATGCATTTCATAAATAACCATCCGTTACTTCCACTAATTCACCACTTCAATTAGCCTTTTTTTTTTCTTTTTTTTAACTTCTAATACTAGAAGTGCTAAAATTATTTGTAACCTTAAATTTTAAACAAAAATTGGGGTTTAATGTCATGATCTTGGGTTTTTTCAAGCCAACTATGTGGCCTTAGAAGCTTGACACTTGCCTGCTTTGCACCCAAGTCACCCTACTTAGAAGAGAGCTACGAAAGATTCACACATACTTGAAGAATTCTAGAGAGAGAAGCTCTTAGAGAATATTTTGCTTTGTATTCACTTGGATTACACTTCTCTTGGATGGTTTGGCCAAATGAGGCCTCCTCCTTTGTATAGGCAAGCTAGCCTTCTTAGGAACAATCTAGAATATACATTGAATGAGGTGTGTAGAATCCTCTTAGAGCATTTCACAACCTTCCTAAATTAGCTAGAACCTACTCTAGAGTATTTTATACAAGTTCCAGAATTATGTGCAATATTCCTACAATTTCTCAAGTCTTCCAGAAGGTTCTACAATCCTCCATTAGCCTTGTGGGGCCATATTTTTAGGGTTGTTCACGTGGCCAAGGTTGTTAGCCTAGGTACTATGTGGATGGACTAGGTTGGTGAGATATGATGCGATCATATCAGAGTCTGAAATATTCGAATGGAGGACAGGAGTTCTAGATGGTTTCAAGCTCTCAATTTGGATAGAGATGGGACTCCAAGGAAAGTTCATTCTAATCTGAATAAGATGAGTCTTGGATGAGTGTTATCCCTGAAAGGTATAGAGTCCTCTGAAGTAAGACTTCTAGAGGACGAGGGCATTGCTGACAACAAAAGTAAAGCAACCTCGTGGGTCTAAGGCATGTTTTAATTTGTTAGCTTTGTGATCGAGTTATTATCTTCGAGAGATAGGTTGACTGACTTGATCGTCAGAGTGGCCCCGGGTGGACGACCCACCGGTGTTCGTTATCTTCTTGTGTAGACGTTGGGTCTCTCTATTCTTCTGTGTGCTATATAGCTAAGTTCTTAGAATCTCGGCAAAGAGATCTGATTTGGTTATGAGGTCAAAAATCAACACCCATAATTTTGCGTCGTCTATAAGAACTTAGAAAGAATAAATGACCAACATTGAGTAGAGAGTACGAGTTAGAGATGACATGATTAATGAGGAAGAGGAGCACGTAAGCCTTGTTGGAGAAGAAGAGAATGATTGCAAGGAAGTACAAGAGGAAAACCCAGAAGCAAACAATGCCACCAAGGGCCACAATCCCAAGGTAGAAAATGACCCAAAAAGGGGCAACGAAGGAAGACAAGACCAACCACCAGAAGAGTATTACAACGAGAGTGACCTCCAGACCTGGAAAGATTGATGCATATGACGAGATAATGAAGTCAAAGAATTGGCAGCCAAGGTGATGGACTTATAAACCATGATAAATTTCATGATGTAGAGCCAGATAATACAGTCGATATTGTCGTTGCCAGCAACACCACCAGTTGTTGTTAATGCGGAGGGAGGATAGGCTACGGTGCAACACAAAGGGAGAAAGACCACAAACTCACCATGACGATCTTAACAGGTCGAGAGAGTGGAGCCTCAGAGAGAAGGAGTGTCATAGATCAGAGGGTCGCGACAGGTGAACGGACAGGAGCACCGTGTGGAAAAGACATTGGATCTCAACAGGTCTAAGAGAACGAATCCCAATATAAGGAGTAGCACGCTGAAGAGATTGAACTCGATTAACACCAGCGCAGCAGGTTGATCAAAGAAAGACTTGGGCAACTACTTTCAAAGGAAGAGGACTAACGAGGTCACGTCCACCACTCAGCTGAAATTACCATTTTCTGTGGAGTTGGAAGCTTTCGAAGCATCAAAGAGGTTTTCAATGCCGAGGTTTCATACATACGATGGTAAGTCCGATCCCAATATTCATATCAGCTTATATCTCAATGCTATGTCTTTATAGAGCAGGAACGACTTGCTACTGTGTAAAGCAGATATCCAATGAAGTTAGTATCCTAAGGCCGTGTTTGGTTCATTGATTTAAGAAGGGATTTGAAAACAAAAATGGAAAAAAAGTTGTGAAACCTAATTATATTTCATTCACATTTCACCAACATTTTTCTTTTTTCCTTTCCAAATCCATATCCAAATTGATAAACCAAACACATCGTAAAACAGTTGTTCAATCTTATGCCAATTTTTCTAATATGAGATGGTGAGAGAAAGCTTATATAGAGACCCATATGTTTCGTAACAAAATCAAAATTATAACTTTGAATCCATATTTGTAAACACTTGTAAGTAGAAACATGACATCAAAATCGGGAATACAAAAAGCTCGACTAAGGAAGACAGACTCACTAGTAGAGTAAAAAGCTAGACAACTTTAGTCCTCATTGTTTATGGAGATAGGGTTTAGAGAGAGAGAGAGAGACTTGGAGTGGCTTTGGATTCCTTATAGAGCCGCTATTCTGTGAGAGTTCGAATCGACAATCATAACTAACACATCGAGGCACTTGTCTAGCTTCTATTTCCACTCAATTTTATTTTTATTTTATTTTTTTCGGGAATTAAAAAAACAGTTTGAATTTGCAATTAAATAAATCTTAATTTTTTAATTTTGTGTATTTAAATTTTAAACTTGTTTACCGTATTTATTTTCAATCTAAATTATTTGATTATTTTCGTCAAATAAAACTAATAAAAAAATAATATTTTAGTTATTAAACTTAATAAAAAATAATATTTTAGATATTTTATATATACTTACTATAAGTTTAATAAATAAAATAACAATTTTTCATCAGTTTAATTTAACAAAAATAAATTAAAAAATTATGGTCTAAATTGACAAAACTAAAAACTTATAATTTATTTTGGTGTTAGAGTGAACCTCTGAATTTTTTTTTTGTTGTAAATTTTCTTCTTGTTTTTTCATCTCATTTTGCACAATGCTTTTATGTATCTTCTTTTGACTTGTTTTATTAAATTATGACATTATAATAATCGATATGTTGAGCAACAATTTTTGAGTTTTTATGATTTAAAAAAAAATACAAAAATTAGTGTAGCTGAATGAAAAATAATCTTTGACTTTGTACAATGAATAAAAATGAATTATTTTTTTATATGAGTTGGAAACTTTTTATCATTTTAAATTTTATATTTATATAATGACTTTAATTTTTTGGTTAAAATAATCACTTACCAAAAGAGGCCTAATCAAACTTTTGTTATTATAATTTTATATAAAGCTAAAATACCTTTATCTCCGACCTTAGTCAAATCCTAACTAGCCACTCCTACTACTATGACTTGACGACCACCACCAATGCCTAACCCCTTCACCACCCCAGTTCACTACCATCAGCCTTGGACCAACCCAGTCAACCATTATTGCATGTAGGCACCCCATTTTAACCGGCATTAAGACTTAGGCGCTCTATTTCGAACACTCGATGATGAAAGATGCGATATGCTATCTTTCGAATTCCTCAGCAAGAAAGCCAGATTCGAACTTTAATCCCAATCTTACACCTATTTTGGCCAAGTTACTTTAGACCTATTCAAAATTCTTTTTCAAAATGTTTTAATCGGGTAGTTCCAAACATCCCTATAATGCTCCGAAGCTTGCATTTCAAACTCTAGGTGTTATACTTTTTCAATAAACCAAGCAAAGGATAAAGTAAAGATGAGTGGAAAGGAGGATAATTCCCTGGAAAAGTCATAATTTTTTAGTAAACCGAGCAGAGGATAAAGTAGAGATGAGTGGAAAGGAGGATAATTTCCCAGAAAACCTTGTTTCCCCTTCAAAACTAGTCTGGTCATACAATATTTGATATGGCCATATAATTTTTCTATCTAGCTGTCATGACCTGAACCCACCCCCATGGATTAAGGACATAACCGGCCAGTAATCAAAAGATTACCTACAGCCTTGAACCAAACCAAATGTATTTTAACAGAGTTAATAGGGGCCAAACGGAAGCAATTTAAAACTGTCTATAGAGCTGTGCTTACATGGCACATCATAACAAACCATACATATGTATATTAATAACTCACAACAAAATATGTACTACACAAGGTTCTGTACATACAAGATCATATAAGTCTAAGTCAACCCATGAAAACTATATAACATGTACAAAGACTTCGCCCACATGACAAAATAAGATAGAATGACAAAAAGGAGAAGACGGGTCTCATGCGTGAGACGCAAGGGCTGACTCTTCAAAACCTGTGTTGTTCCACATAGACTTCATTGGGGCTGGGTTTAGACTTCTCTTGGCTCACCTACAAACATATGAATGAGCGTGTCTAACAAGCCCGCGGGGGACCTCGCTACAGCTCGGACTCGATTTGTAGTCACGGTTCTTAATCTGAACCAAAGAGTCCAAATCCGGCAAATCATTTTGAGAAAACAGATTTTTGAAAGAAGTGCCAAACATGGACTGCTTTGCCAGATACAGAGTCGCCACCTAAATATTTTATTTTGGGAAATTTAGGAAACCCTGACTCGTTGCCAAAGGCCACGTGTCCGTCATCCCAAAGTGTGCCTCAGCTCGGGAACTTTGGGTACGATTGGGGAAGGTCACTGTCGTGTAAGCACCACTGACCCGCTCGCTCCTGGTCATAGACCGGCCTCTACTAACCATGATTATCTATTTTTGAAAACTTTGTATGTCCTTACCGGTATCATAGCCTAGGTAACTATGATGCGTCACAGCAATATCAAGGATAGACTGGTCGCACGCGAATGGAAACAAAACAATTTCACAGCTTGTTAATTTGAGAAGATGGTTTGCTACTCGCAGAGGCTTTAAAAGGCCAGATTTGCCACCCTCGGGTGGGCTTAGAAAAGATGGTTTTTGCCACTATCTAGTGGCTTAATACAAGAATAGTTTGATGATATTGTCCATCCAACCAATCCCAACCTCTTCACTTTCCACAGGATTCAGTGCAGTTATTCACATAAGCATAATAGCCTCTCGGTAAGCATTTGCTAATCATGGCAGTCAACTCAATGCATGCAAGATGCTTAAAGCATAAAACTACCGAGTACTCGCAAGCCGAAATAGATAAACTCATTAGAAATCTATGCATGATCCTAATTATACAGAAATGCCTAATGTGACACATGCAGAATGCAATTATAGCAGGCTCGGCTATTCTAAGATGGTATATGAAATGCTACAACTATCATGTATTCATTTTGGAATTGAAAGTACGATGCAGTTAGTATGGTGCGCCGAGCCCGGTGCATGCAATACAGATGAATGAATGCAAACATGCTGTCATACTGTATGCTAATTTAAATATGCCCTAATCTAACCATCATAAGCGGATAAATAAAAGGGAGAAAGACGTGGGGTTGGAAGACATACATCACACTCACGCATACTTATTACAGTTTTGCCCTCGCGCAGAGGGTCCAAATAAATATACAGTCCCAAATGAAAGAATATTACAGTCCAAATATTACAGTCCAAATATGTACAAATTCCTAATTAATGAATTAACTAAGAAAGTAAATAAAACTGGCATGCAAGCCAGGGACTGCCTTGCTTCTGATGGATGATACATGTCCGGGTTGTCTTACGCGGAAATCCACCGGGATGCCCTAATTAGCCTCTGTTTAGCAGTTATTCTTGAAACGCGTGCCAAGTCCCGAAAAGTTGCTGATTCTTCATTTTGCTGCAACAGAGAGCAGGAAAGGGGCATAGCAATGTATTTTCACAAATATATGCATGCCTCGATCCTCGTGCCACCAATCACGCATACCGAGGCATGATGGCCGAGGAGTCGAATTGCACAACTCAATATAGAATGAATGCACATAAAAACACAACAAGACCTAACTCCATCATGGATGATCCGGAGTGTCGGTGACTGGGGAATTGAGACACGTTCCGTCACTCGGAGTACGAAACGCACCTCGTTTCCCGTGCCCGGGCTAACTCCTATCCCGAACACGATGCAATATGCATGATATGCATGAAATGCGACTAAGATACAATCCTAACATACACAATGCTATGAAAATGAGATGCCTCGAAACACGTGCACACGGGCACGCAAACTGAAAAAATGACAGGATGCGATCTAAGATACAACCTAATATGCACTATGCTGTAAAAATGAGATGCCTCGAAATGCGTGCACACGGACACGCAAACCAAGGTAATGGCATATGAAATGCAAATGCATGGAAATGGCATATAAAATGCAACATGGACTTATACTAACATGAGAGAGCCTCAGCCACACTCACATAAGAGGCCGATGGATGAAAATGAAGTGCCTCGAAATGCGTGCACACGGGCACGCAAACCGAGGCAATGGCATACGCAATGCAATGGCATGGAAATGACATATAAGCATGCTAATGGATTTTCAGCAATGAAATGTGGGGGAAAACAACCCCGAAATGAGGCGAAAACACACCCGATGCAGGGAATAGTCCCAAAATATGAATTTTGGCGCCCGAAATGGCCTATAGCTATGCCGAACATACAAAATTGGCACATACAATGAATATACAGAAGCAAGGCAGCCCCTAAATATGCACTTTTCCAGTTTATAGCATGGCCAAACAGCAAACCAAGACAGGGCAAAACTAGCATGCAAGAAATGGCCCTAAACATGAGATTAAGAAGCAACTCACATCTGCTGTCCTCAAACAGGTTAGGGCCCTTCAACAAAGTTGAAGAGGGGCCCAAAATATGATGTTTTCTAGAACTGTAAAAACCCCAAAAACAAACACAGGTATGGCTGCACTCCTATGCAAGAAAAAGGGCCAAAAGGTGGCCAAAGAGGCAAGGGGTATATGCAAATCCCAAACTGAAAAATTCCCTGCTACAACATTGAAGAGGGACCAAAAATAAGCATATTTACAAAACTGTAAAAACTCCAAAACAGTATACAAACATGCTAGAAATGCAATGCAAAATAAGGCTCAAAAGAGGCTATAACATGAGGTATGCAAAATATTCCACAAACAGCCAAAGACCCTTAATGAAACATGAAGAATGGGCCAAAATAAGACTATTTGTAGGCCTGTAAAAAGACGAAAAATAGAAGCATGAGAGGCTGCCAAAGCATGCAAGAAAATGGCATTCAAGAAGGATATTGAAGCAAGTGCAATATAGAGGGCTCGAACCGGGTTGAGCCCTTAATGAAACAACAAAATGAGCTCAAAAAAATGACCTTTTCAGTTTTGGTCGGAGCTCAAATCAATAAGCATGTATGGCTTACAAAAGGTGCAAGAAATGGACCAAAAAGGGGGAAATGCTACTCACCCTTGAAGACCAATGCTTTTGTTGCTTCTTGGACCAGATTTGGTGACTCTAAGCTGCTGGAATTCTTCCCCTTGCTGCTGGAATGGAGGGGTGATGGTAGAGCTTGAAGATGATGAAGAAATGGAGCCCAAAACTTGAAGGAAATGGGGTGATATGTAT
>NW_021031265.1:253449-359456 GCF_004153795.1 Camellia sinensis | reverse complement strand
CGGAATGAGGGGTTCAAAAGGGTCAAGAAGCATTAGTGGCCGGCCATGAACTTTTAGGGTCCTCCCATGTGTGTACATCACAAATATGTGGTTTGGGTTTGAAGAAAATGGCTCCAAGGTGTTCAACATTGGCCTGGAAGTGCGAAAAACGGGTGTCGGAGAGCGAAAATGGAACATAACTGGTTGCCAAGATAATTGCCGGCCTCCCACCCTCCAGTGACCTCCCTGGTGATGAAACAGAGGCACCTGCCAAAAATGAACGAAAACCGTTGCAAAATGAATGTTCGGGGGCCAAAACGCGCAGTTCGAGGTCCCGAAAATGGGCTGTTAAGCATCGAAAGTGGCATTCGGCCACGAAGTGGGTTTCTCAGACCCCAATGTCCCTCAAAAGGGAGTAGAAAGGAAGTATGCCAAAAATCAGAACAAACGGAGATGGTTAGGCGGTCCCGAACCGAGGCACACGACCTGACGGCTCCGAAAACCGGGAACCGGGCCCCGAAATGGGCAAAATGGCCTACGGCCACCAAATGTAGCCCACGGCCACTGAGAGATGGTTTACGGGACCTCTCCCTCCCCTCAGGAAAAGAAACAAAGAAAACCGAGCCTGGTTCGCAAACCGAGGCAAAGCACAAAAGAGGGTTCGGAAGTCCGGAGGCAGGGCTCACGGCCGCAACTTTGAAACTTCTGAACGAGCACATTATGTAACATCACCAAGCGCTCAATCAGTGACGTTTGAGTCTTAAGGTCGGTCAAAAATGGGGTGTCTACAGCGTGAGCGAAAGCCCAGTGAATAATATTAAATAAAGGAGTTATACAAACGGTGTGTAGAACAACATGCTTCAAATGGCCTTGGGCCCAATTCATATTTTCATTCATGTCAAACTGGCATTTGGCCCATCTATTTATTCGTATCAAACTGGCCTTTGGCCCATTCATTTATTCATGTCGAAACGGCCTTTAGCCCATTCATTTATTCGTATCAAACTGGCCTTTGGCCCATTCATTTATTCATGTTGAAACGGCCTTTGGCCCATTCATTCGTGTCAAAACTGCCTCTGGCCCATTCATTCATGCCAAAACGGCCTCTGGCCCATTCATTCATGTCAAAACGGCCTCTGGCCCATTCATTCATGTCAAAATGGCCTCTGGCCCATTCACTCTATCATTTAGATCAAACTGGCCTCCGGCCCATTCACTTGGCATAGCAAACATTGTCTACCGATCGAATTAACGAACTTATGAAACTTACATGAAAGTAAGCAATTGGACAACAACGTATTACAGATGTCTCTGTTAAGATATTACTCACAGTGATCGGTTGGTTGGTTTGCCCTGGAGCTCGACCCTACACATTCCATTAACATAAAAGGGTCACAAACAATTCGATCCGTTCGAAATTCACATTTTCCTCTTTAGGCTTCATTCTTATCTTTTTAACTCAATTACAATGCTCAATGCATGCCTAAGAGTACTTGGAAGTGAAAGAGAATAGAAAACGAAACACAGAATGTCTTTTCAAAATTTTAGAAAATAGGGTCCCCGTTCGAGCGTAGACTTCCCCGCTCGAGCGAACCCTTGAGGCCTGCAAAAATACTGGATACATCAATTTTACGCTTGAGCGCGAACTTGGTCGCTCGAGCAGAAGGTCTGTCTACATGGCTCCTCGCTCGAGTGTGAATTTCCCCCGCTCGAGCGAACGCCACACCTGCAAAATATGCTGGGAGCGCGTATTTCCCGCTCAAGCATCGGTTTCCCCGCTTGAGCGGACACCGTGAATTTTGGGTTTTCCAGAATGTGTTCTTGAGCTTGAATTCGACCTTCCAAGGTCCAAAACCCATAATTTTGGTTCCCAAAACATGCAATTATATTATATTGCACATGGATGTAAACAACATAAAGCCAATCACCCAAAGTCATAGTCCAATTCTTCAAAATCGATCATGGCTCATGCTTTCAACCTCAAATAAGCTCCACATTTTTAATAATCAAACATGCATGTCAATTTTGACTTCATTTCTATTTCAATTGATGCAAATGGTGTTTATTCACATGAAATTCAACAAAAACATGCTTGCATGTATGATCCAACCCTCAATCTTTCCTAATTGACATGCTACATGTTAGATTATACAAATTTATGGCAATTCATAGCAATTCTATGCATGCATGTGCATATCTCATCAAAATCAACACAACTCATGGTCTAACTCACCATTAAGTCTTCAATTCACAAAAACACAACTCAAACTCATGAGCTAAGGGTTGATTACTCACCTAGGAGCTTTAATCTTCCAAACTTAAGCTTAATTCTTGAGTTGGTCTTCAAATTATCAAGCTTCAAAATCAAACTTACAATCTCCTACACTCTCTCTCTCTCTAGCCGAACCTCCCTCTCCTCTCTTTGAGTTGATTTCAGCAAAATGAACAAAAAGAGAGGGGTTGGGTGTATAATGCTCCACTATATACAATTTCACTTAATTACAATTATCAACATTACATATTTGAGTACTAAGTCATTATTTTAATCCAATTAATCTGGTCTGAATCAATTTTTAATTAAATTTCACCGTAGGCTCTAAAAATTACGCTAATCACAATGGCGTAATCGATTTTGGTTTCGGTGGCCGATAGGGCCTTCAATTTAATTCCCAAAGCAGATAATCAAACAAATATTCCTACGGTGAACGGATAGAAATTCAAAACCACATATTTTCACATGATGGCACACAAAACCATATCAAACACATAATTATATTCAAAATAAAGACCAATTAGCATAATAAGGGACGGGGTTATCACACTAGCCGTACAAAAAACCTATGGCTAAATGGAAAATGGTCGGCCGGATTAATAGTGTGTCAGCTTGATAAGTTGTTCAAAAAATAGAGTATTTCGGGAAAATTAGCTTCCATGCACGTGGGATTGCCACCTATGCATTTCTAAGGTGAATTTTGTAGATATTTCCCTTAGAGTCTATAAATAACATCTCTCCACTTCATTCTTAATGTTAGAAGATTAATTCTAAGAGCCTTAGACATAAAAACACCTTGAACCTAAACGCTTCTCACTTTTCCAACTATCTCTTCATACAAACACCATTGAAGCGTGAACTTGAACTTCTTACTGAGAATTCAAGTCATATTCCATAACTTTGAGGGTGATTGGAATAGAGTTTGATAACAAAAAAGTTCTTCCTCCCTTCTAAAGGTAAACTTTTGAAACTTTCTCTCTCTTTCCCTCTTACCGAACTTTTACCAAACACCATATTTTCAAAGTTTTCTTGTTCTTAAATATGTGATTGAGCCTTGTGAATGTGGAGGGCTTAGCCACCCTTCCATAGGATGGTTAAAGGATGTACTTTTTTTTTTTTGGTTGCTTTCATAGACTTTCTTTCTTACTTTCTCATCCTTTAAACTTTATTTTCAACATTGTTTTTCAATTATTTAGGTTAAATATAAACTTGTGTAGTGTGTTCTATGTCCTACTTTCACAGTTGAGTTGCTAGATTTCTATTTCCTTGAAGCTAAACAAGGACTTCCTTATCAAGAGTGTTGTAAACTCTCTTCACAATCCATTTTGAACATGGAAATGGATGTTACATCCATATTCCATGAGTAAGGAGAAGAGTTTCCAATTAGTCTTGATAGGTTTTATGCATTTTCTTTCATGTTCTTTTCCATTTTCTTGAAGCTATAAGAGCTTCCTTATAAAAGTGTTGAAAACTCTCTTCCCAATCCCTTTTGAACATGGAAATGGATGGCACATCCTTATTCCATAAGTAAGAAGACAGTCTTCAACCACTTTTGATAAGTTCTATATGTCTTACTTTGCTCTCTCTTCATTTTCTTGGAAGCCAAACAAGGCTTCTCTCTTAGAAATTGTGGCAATCTACTTTCTCCAAATAATAGTATGGATTTGGGTATCAATTTACTCTTATTTACGAAGAGATGAATGTTGGTTTCCGCCTATTTCTTTGGATTGACTTTTTTTAGCTTCAATTTCCATACTTGTTAGTCTTTTCATTTGATAGCTTTTGTAGTTATCGTATAGCTCGTGTTGTTGGATGATTTGTGAGGCCAATCTACATCTCCTTTGAATATCTTCATGATAGGAAGAATTAGAAAGGATGAGCATCCTTTAGAAATACTTTGTTTGCTCTGTTTTGGTTTCCTAATTTTTTTATACGATCGACCAAATAAAGTGTACAGCCAATAGTTTTTCTCTACGACCAGACCATTTATTTGTACGCCTAGATGATTTTTCCAGGCAAAAACAGAGTAACACCTCAGTAGTAAACAAAGCAATTTCTGAATGATGATCTCCCGAGCTTGCAGTTTCTATCACTTCTATCCTTATGATTTGTTAGATTCAGGTTTTTTTTTTTTTTTTTTTTTTTTTTTTTTCGAATAAATGCTTGATGTGATAATTTCCAACCCCATTTCTTTCTATTTCTTTCATTGTAAAGGCTTGATGTAATAACTTTCAACCTCCATTTCTTTCTATCCCTTTCTATCTATGTCTTCCAATCTCCATTTCTTTCTTTCCCTTTTATCTTCATGTTTTTCATACCAGTTAATAGCATCATGTTTTCTTTAGCATAATCCTTATGCTTGCATCAATGTTCCATGCATTTGGATTCGGCTCATTTGCATTTATAGACTCTCTTATTTCCTATGTGATTTGGTGCGCTATCTCATACTTTGAGATGACTCACATGTCACGTATTAGTAGCCAAATTTATAGTCTGATTTGTGTGTATTGCATTAGTATCCTATATGTAGGATCATACGTAATTTGCTAACTCTTTTCTTTATCTTTTTGTTGGATGCGAGTAAATACTAGGTAAGCATTTATAGCTTTAGCATCATGCTTGTACATGATTATATTTAGCATCCTATCATAGGACTACTTGCTTAGTTGATCTATCTTTATAATTGCTGATGGATGGAGGTTATATTGCTTAAGTTGGAATGATGTTGATTTTTTTTATGCATGTGAGTTCAGTTTCCTTTGAGTTGTACATTTTTCAAAACTCCTTTAAAATGCATGAGATCAACGCATCCCAAAATAAGTGACATGGTCTATACTTGCTTGCCTCACATAGTAATTTTATCATTAAAAAAATCGAAACATGAGCATATATTGTCTATAAAACTCATTGTAGAAGCCGATCCTTTGATCGGGTGAGCGACGGTAGTCAATTCATGACCTTCTCCCCTCATATCTAAGGTCCAAAATTGAGACATCTTTGGTTGTAACAGACAGTAGCCTTTGGCACAAATCATGGGTTTCCTAGTTTTTCCAAAAAATTAGGTGGCGACTTTGAGATCTAGTGATGTAGTCCATTTCTGGCATATTTTGCGATAGTGAATTTTCTATAGATTTGCCAGATCTAGATTGTCATTCATGTTTCATACTGCACTAGTGAAACCAGATCAAAGATCAGGAGTCTAAACAGTCAGGTGCGTTCGGGTACTCCCGGGATCACCTACATTGCAAGAGAAAGAGAACCCCACAACCGCAAACCCCTATGCTATGAACCCTACCACTTAAACCAACCTCCATAAACCTTGCTTTTCGCTGCAAGCTTTTAATCTACCATAAACCACCATCATGAATCCCTTTATCGCTAAGAACCCCGTCACGAGCCCCTAACTATTTAAACTATCAGCGTCGGACCAATCGTCTCTGTTTAGATAGTAACCATCAAGCCAATGCTGTTTGTTTACATAATTACAATTGAACAAATATGATTTAGTTATAAATAGCAGAGAGAGGGGTTAGGATACTCGAGAAAAGGTAAAGAATATGATGATGGTATAGTGGACAAACACCAAGTTGAACCAAGTTGAAGTTGGGCTTATATTGTATAGTAATAGTAGACTAAATATTTTTCTCAAGCCTTAAGAATATTGACTTGGGTCGGGCGGGCCATTGGACCTATCGCCACCCCTAGTAAACGATGGCATGAAAGGGTAGAGAAGGGCTTGGAATAGTTTAGGGAGAAGGTCGATGGTGGTTAATGTTAGGAGGTTAAGATTAGGGCTAAAGTTCGAAAATTGAAGCGCCAATTATACGAACACAGAAAATTCCGTACTTGTTGATGAAGAAACCCAATGAAGAAGATGATTAGAACCTTTACTTAATCACCATCTACAAGATAAAGCTACCTTCACCCATCGAATGACCAAGAGTCCTCCAACGCCCAAGTTAGTCCTCCAATATTATGAAAATATTTAATGGACGTAATTGCAAGTAACAAACAACGTACCCCAACCCATGGGGGTGTAGTCTATTTGTAATAGCCAGTGTCTTGCCTAGCAAGTAGTTTGAGTGCTCTAGAAGTCCTATCCCAAACAATCTCCAGTTATTTAGGACTTCTATATTGATAAGATTTAATCTCTTGATGAGTTTTGTTAAAGATTCGACAACTATCATATGCATAATAATCTATAATTACGCCACTGGCAATGTTGGGATCGACATAATTCATGTGGTTATTTTTATTCCGTCTCAGTAACGATGATTACTCAGTTAACCAATCTGATATGAACAATCTCACAATAACTATCACTGAATATATGATAAATGTAAAGTTAAATTTCTCAATTTTAACATTCATATTGAATTAAACATATGATTCTAATAACATAAACAACGTAAAACTAGTGATTTAGTAGAAATTTTAACAACAACAACAATAATAATATCAATATTAATATTAATAGTTTTACATTGACTTCGAACCCAGTATCTCTTTGCAGCATTTGTATAACAAAATAATGTGTGAACTTAATGGATTTAAATATTTTAGAATTAGAAAGATATTAGTTCTAACTTAGATTCACAAAAGTATAGCATAAGGTCCACACACCCTAACCATGTCTTGAGGAAGCAAATTGCATACATTTTCCTTCTTAAACAACTATAGTCAATAATGTATTGGTAACTTGTAACGACACTGTGGTCAGTTGTTTTGTGTTTGCAGCCATAGCACAATGCAATCCACGCGGAATATATGACTGTAAGGCCTTTAAGTGGCTTCATTCCCCACCATGAGGGAGTTCGTACAAATTGTGCAAGTAGCCTTTGCAATAAATATGATCGTGTTAAATGTGTCAATAGACTTTGCAGTTATTGAGGTTAAAAACACATTCTCAGCCGACTTCATTTCATCCTCAAATATATTTGTGTCATCGATTTCCTTCGGTTTACCCTTAATACTAACTACAATGGTTTTCGTTTCAATTTCAAAGCTATTAACTATAGATCAAGCTTGATCTTCAAATTTTGTTACGAAATCATTTATAGTATATTTGGGTATTTGGGCCGGATGAAGAACTTCCATCAACATATCCTCTATCTTTTGCGGTGTGTTGGAGAATGAGATGAACATAGTGGCCAATTGTCATGACTATTTTGAATGTGTTTTCAGAAACTTATTATTGCCCTTAAATTTTTCTTACTTCCATACAATCCTTGCATTTCATAAATAACCATCTGTTACTTTCAAATAATTCACCACTTCAATTAGCATTTTTTTTGAACTTCTAATACTAGAAGTGCTAATATTATTTGTAACCTTAAATTTTAGACAAAAATTGGGGTTTAATGTCAGGACCTTGGGTTTTTTCAAGCCAACTATGTGGCCTTAGAAGCTTGACACCTGCTTGCTTTGCACCTAAGTTAGCCCACTTAGAAAAGAGCTATGAAAGATTCACACATACTTGAAGAATTCTAGAGAGAGAAGCTCTTAGAGAATATTTTTCTTTGTATTCACTTGGATTACACTTGCCTTGGATGGTTTGACCAAATGAGACCTCCCCCTTTATATAGGCAACCTAGCCTTCTTAGGAACAATCTAGAATGTACATTGAATAAGGTGTGTAGAATCCTCTCAGAGTATTTCATAACCTTCCTAAATTAGCTAGAACCTATTCTAGAATATTTTATACAATTTCTAGAATTATGTACAAAATTCTTATAATTTCTCAAGTCTTCCGAAAGGTTCTGAAATCCTCCATTAGTCTTGTGGGGCCATATTTTTAGGGTTGTCCATGTGGCCAAGGTTGTTAGCCTAGGTATCATATACATGGACCAGGTTGCTGAGATATGATGCGATCATATTGGAGTTCAAAATATTCGGGTGGAGGACAGGAGTCCTAGATGGTTCTAGGCTCTCTGTTTGGATAGAGATGGGACTCTAAGGAGAGTTTATTCTAATCTAAATAAGATGAGTCTTGGATGAATATTATTGCTAAAAGGGATAGAGTCCTATGAGGCAAGACTTCTAAGGGACGAGGGCATTACTGACTATAAAAGTAAGGCAACCATGTGTGTCTAAGGTATATTTTACTTTTTGAGCTTTGTGATCGAGTTATTATCTTTGAGAGATGAGTTAACTAACTTGATCGTTGAAGTGCCCCCCGGTTGGATGAGTCACCGGTGTTTGTTATCTTCCTATGTGTAGGTGTTGGGCTTCTCTATTCTTCCTCGTGCTCTACAGCTATGTTCGTAGGATCTCGGCGAAGAAATATGATTTAGTTGTGAGGTCAAAATTCAACACCCACAATTTGGCGCCGTCTGTGAGAACTTAGTAAGAATTGACAAGATGATTAGTGAGTATGGGTGCAAAATTAATTTTTAAATAACCAACATTCCTGGTACAAGGCAATTCAAAACATTTACATATATAAAAAATTAACTTGGTGTAAAAAAAATACTCATCATTGTCATGTTGCTTGGAGGGAAAGTTTACAGGTACTGAAAAATTGAAGGGAAATGGTTACAAGGGTGTGTATTGTTTTATAAGGGATGAGAAGGCTATTTCGGGCATTTCTGTGTTTATTATTGTTGATGTCACTCTTTTTGGTTACTTTTGTAGCGTGTATCTAACAAAAGGGGGAATCTGGCTATTATTTTCAAAAATAAGGGAGGTTTGTGTAATTTTTGAAACTATAGGGGAGGTACTTATAATTAAGGTAAATCTCAGGGGAGGTAAGTGTAATTTACCCTTGTAAATAGAGTAATTCTATTTCCACACACTAAATCCCCTCAGGGCACACAATGAATTTCTTTAAAATTACATTTTTATCCTTTAATTAAATTATCATTTAGGACAAATCTTTATCTTTTTCTATTTTCCTAATACGCATTCAAACATATAGGGTTTGGTTGGATATCAACCTTTGAATGGATCTAGGGTTTGCAAATGTTGGGTTCACGGCAATAAAAATATTTGTAGAGGTTGGGATCGTGGCAAAGAAGGTCGCAGAGGTTAGGATTTTGAAGAAATGGTAGGTAGCAAGGGTATATTAGGGTGGTTTAGGCTAAAGTGGGGATGTGCTAAGAGTAGTGGTGGCAATGGAGGGCTAAGAGTGGTGGTGGTGGCGGCGGCAACGACAACGGCTACGGTAGTGGCGACATTCCAAGTTTACTGGAAGAAAAAGAATAGGTGAATAAAAAATAATTAGGATTTTGAAAATAAAAGATAAGGGCATTGTTGGAATGAAGAGATGTGTACTATTTTTATTTTTCATGTGTGCTCTGAGAAAGTATTCATTAAGTGTGTGCCCCTAAGGAAATTTAGTGTGTAGAAATAAAATTACCCTTATAAATATTAATAATTAAAATCATAAAATTTCTTCACTTTTTATAAATAGTTTTTTTGATACCACTGTTAATTCCTCTTTTTATTTTAATGCCAAATGATGGCTCTGACTATGGTACCCAAAAGTGGTATTTGGGTACCATACATAAAAATGAATTTGAGCCTTTAGATTAGAATCTTTAATCTGAACCATTGATAGAAAAAAAAGGATATGGCTTCTGTTGGGCCTGTGGGGGCCCACCACGGGTTCTATTTTGATAATCTGAACCGTTCAACGTGTAGAAATCGTCGAATACTATATGCCTGTAAAAAATTACGTTAATCGGATATCGATAGCTATGTGATCAAAATAGTTTTTTGTCAACCGTTAATTTGTTCACCGTCCAATTTTTTTAATACGAAACTGATTTGATCATATAGCTATCGATATCCGATTAACGTGATTTTTTATAGGCATATAATACTCGACGAGTTCTACACATTGAATGATTCAGATTATCAAAACGGGACCCGTGGTGGGCCACCACGTGCCCAACAGCACGGTCTAGTCCGATCTCGGACTGGACAGAAGCCATACCGAAAAAAAAATACTGGCTGAGCCAGTCACTCTCACGCCATCTCTCTCTCTCTCTCTATTGGTTATCTCTCTCCACTCTCTCCTCTTTTATTCTCTCCCATTCTCTTCCATTCTCTTCTCTATGAAACCCTAACACCTTGAACCTACAAACCTTTCTCTTTCACAACCTGCTGGCCTCTCGTCGTCCCGATCCCATTTTTCCACCACCACCGGTGCAATCCACACCTTAATTCTGGCCACTCATTCGCCTTCAAGATCCTCGACAAGACTAGAATCTTCACCTCAAATCACCGATCAGATTCTTTCACTTAACATTCATATTTATCATTTATCCCAAAATCTGAGGTCCCTGTGAGGATAAATGGCTCATAAAGCTTTATCTAGCTCATAAAGGTTCTTTCTTATAAAGCTTTTTAGGGCCCAAGCCTAAAATAATCAATAAAATCATACTGTAATTTACAATGAGGGATTTGAAGATTTTTTATTTTTATTTTTTATCAGTAAAGAAGAAACATAAGTTAGATTGGGCCACAACCTCCATTTGGGCCCACAAAAAGTAGAAGTGGTTACAGAACCATCATCTCCAACTTTTGGTGTGTTATCCTGCACCACAAGAATTGCATGTTTGGCCCCAATAGGTAAATCTAAACCATATGCAGCCACTCCAATAACAATAAGAGCAGCTTTATCCCACGTCAAGTACCTATATTGAAATTTGACAACTAAGTTTTCATTCTTGGTAATTGATATTGCAAAAAGTTTGAATTCCCCCTTAA
Source organism: Camellia sinensis (assembly GCF_004153795.1). Classification (NCBI taxonomy): domain Eukaryota; kingdom Viridiplantae; phylum Streptophyta; class Magnoliopsida; order Ericales; family Theaceae; genus Camellia; species Camellia sinensis. Next base: position 348,493 of record NW_021031265.1, on the reverse strand, counting down.
ATATACGATGTGCATCAAACACTTCAACAACCGTATTCAAACCTATGCACCAAAAAAAATCAATAAAATCATATAGTTTTTGTCTACTCTTTAGACTTGCAATCCATATGTTTGATATATGTTCTAAGTGATTCAGAAAGAAGTTAAAAAGTACAAGGGACAAGTGGAGTAATGCCATATGTAATTTGGTAGTATATGCATCATTGTATAAATCTTGGATATGGTAAAAGAGAGTTTGCTTTATAAACCTTTTTTTTTTCTTCTGATTTTTAGATAATCTTAGAGTTTTGATTTCAAAAAATCTTGGATGGTAAAAATCATTTATATTGATTTTGTTCTGATTTTTGTATGGCATTTTTTTTTTTTTTGTATTTTTAGAATGTGGTTGGAGGTGGAATTTTTTTTCCTCAATCCCCAAATCTTTCTAGAATACTAGGTATATAACGATTCTGGTTTACACCCGACCTGTAACGCCCCGAAATAATAACCATTATTCGTCCCATGACAATTGTTAAAATAAAATAAAAAAATTCATTTCCAAACATAATATCCTTCCATTCATATGATTCCATTTTATAAAAATAAAAAAAATGCAACACATGCAGTAATACATTCATAAGTCCTAACCTTGAATCTATAGCATGTGTCATAAGCAAAAGATATGATATATGAGTTAAACAGATAAATGAATGCTTTAATGGCTACAACTTCCCAAGTCAGTGCTTCGTTACAACAAAAGTGAGTTTAAACTCAATACAAATAAAACCCTAGGCTTGTACAAAATAAATACAACAATAACAAAAAGGGAAGCTCTTGGCTCCAAGTCCTCCCTAGTGTAGACTCCCAATTTTTTGACGGTTCTTTAAGAATTGGATGATCTTGCAGTTACATCTGATGGCGAGTCTGATTGCTCACCAAACACTTGAAGTCCACGGCAGAACGCCACAGGGTTGAGTTTTCCAAACCCTGCATCTTTTTTGCCTCATCTTTGGACCATGCTTAGGCCTTTTCAGAATGAGGTTGGTGATGGCCAGCCGGCCATTGTTGAAGGCTGCCAGCCATGGCTTTTGGCATGCCGGCCATTGATGTGCCTAGCCGGCCATCAATGAAGCCTTGCTGACCAGCAGTGTTCCAGCAGATATTTTGTGATATTTTGTGTCAGCTGTTTGCACAGATTGATGCATCTTCCAACACGTGTGTGGCTGGATCTTTGTGAGGGAAATTTATATAGAACCCCTCTCTTGCAAGTAGGGGGTTAGAAAATTTTGAAGACAAAAATTCTCTCTCTCTCTCTCTCTCTCTCTCTCTCTCTTGTTATTTTGTGCCTCAAAGTCTAGTTTCTCTACATTTTTGCACATCAACCCTAAACCAAACACTCTCACCTTGGAGCTGAGGTCTCTTGGAGCTTTGTTTGAGTTTTAGAAGAAGGTTTAAGCTTGGATTGTTGCTTAATTTGTGCTCTTCGTTCAAGAGGTAGAAAACTACTATTGTTAGCTTGCTTTTAATACTTGTTTTGCCATCTTTTTGTATTGTTTTTGGACTAGTTTTAAACTATAAAAAACTCTTTTTTTGAGGCCTAAAAATGGTGGTTTGAGGCTATTTTGTGTTAGGGGGTGGTTCACCTTTCTTGTTGCTTAATTGTTTAGACTTTTGCACCATTTTTTTATCACTTTAAAATCAAACTTTTTGGCCCTTTTTACCACTAAAATTCAGAGGTTTTTCAGTGACAAAAAACTGCTTTTGAAGTCCAAAATTGGAGGGGTTAGCCTTCCCTCCTTGTGTATTGCTTGCATGCCTAGTTAGTTTCATGTGTTAGCATGTTTTTCTAGCTTTCTAACTTAAGTCCGACATGTTTTTACCTCTGTTTTGACTTGTTTTGGCTCTGTTTTGGGCTGGTCAATTCAGTTGAGACTTGTATTGCATAGTTGTAGGGTTAATTCCTTCACTAGCGTAGTGTTTTTAGGCTTTGAGCATCATTTGTGTGCCTTGGTTGCATGTTTTAATGCTTTTTCATGCCTAATTCCAGCATTTTAAATCTCTGCAACCTCCATCTTTGCTTCACTTTTGCATTTGCTTTGAGGGTTGTTTCAATCTTAGGGTTGCTTAAGCTTGAGGTTGACGCTTATGCTTAATGGTTTAATCCTCTTTTGAGGGTTCATTACCAACAGCATGAAGCTTCCCTCATGCCTTGAACTACCCCTTGGTTAGCACTTCTTTCCATTAGAAGATACTCACCCAATGGATTTAATTGATTAAGGAATGAATCGGTAATGTAAAATGAGTAAACAAAATGAACATGTAAAAGAGGCAAGAATAAGCATCTTTTGTGTTGCATTGCATATGTTCGAATCGAACGTTAATTTGAACACAAGGAAAATGGAATGTTTCATACTCAATAGTGATGAAATATGCCATTTTCCTTGGTCTCCATTGCCCTTGATCATGTATGATAGGGTGATGGTTCTTTGAGTCATATTTGTGCATTTATTGAAATTGTACAACTTGGATCTTTGGCCATCATGCAATGAAATTTCTTGATTGGTGGTTTTGGATCCAAGTGTGTCACTCCTTTGAGGTTTTGAGATGATAAGGAGGGGGACAGTACAAACATACCTTTGGAAAGACCTTCCTTTTGCTTTGTTTGTGTTCTATTGTATTGTGGGGACCTAGAGCATCAATGGCCGGCAAGGCCTTATCTGTGGCCGACAAGGCCTTATCCATGGCCGGCAGTGCCTCATTTCTGGCTGGCAGGTGGCCGGCAGCAACCTCCCATGGCCGGCAGGCCACTTATGCAACCTTCTGCAAAGAATTTGTAAGGTGGAGCAGAACTTTTTGAAGTGTATTCAACCCTGCAAACAGAGCCTCTTAAGAGCAAAACAGAGGGCTTTTTGGGATGAAAACCGAGCGCATGCATCCTCCACCTCCCAAAGCAGAGTAGTGGCAGCATAGTTTAATGCCTTGCATGCTTAGTTAGTGTGCGTTTGTTTTAATTAATTAGTTTGCTAGTTGATTAAAGTATTGTAATAATTAGTAATGAGCTTTCTAGTTATTCATTGGTTTGTAATAATTAGTCTAATTAGTTTAATTAGATTAGTTAGCTTAGTTTAGAGTAGCTTAGCTCTTATTCATTCGGAGCTTTCTAGTTATTCATTGGTTTGTAATAATTAGTCTAATTAGTTTAATTAGATTAGTTAGCTTAGTTTAGAGTAGCTTAGCTCTTATTCATTCGGATCCTCTTTCACGAGGGCATAATGTTGTAATAAGTGTGCATGCGTGCGTGTGTGCATGTCTTCCAACCCCGCATCTTTCTCCCTTTTATTTAATCATTTTTGATGGTTAGATTAGGGACATTTTCAATTAACATACCTTATGCTTACATGTTTGCATCCATTCATTTGTCTTGTATGCACCGAGGCTCGGCGCATCATTCAAACTGCATTGCAATTTCAATATCTTATTTGAATACGTGTTTAATCACATGTTATTCAAATTGATTCATATGTCATATTAGTAGCCGAGCCTATTAATTTCACTATTGCATGTATTGCATTAGTCATTTAATATAGTTAGGATCATGCATCTTTCTAACTAGTTTCTTTCTTGGCTCGAAGTACTCGGTGAGTCTTTATGCTTTAGCATACTTACATGAGTGTGATTGCTATGATGCCATGTTTCACATGCTTGACATAAGGCTATGCGCTTACTTGATTAATTGCATGAATGCCTGTGGATGAAGGCTTATTGTTTGAATTGGAACAATTCAATGAATGTGCGCTTTAAGCCCACTTTGTTATGGCAAATCTGCATTTTTAAGCCCACTTGAGGGTGGCAAATTCAAACCATGTTCGAAAATAAACATGAGTTGAATTGTTCCAAGTCTTGCGACTAGTCTATACTTGCTTGTGTGCGTCACATAGTAAAGCTAGTTTAATAACCAGAATAAGAACGCATAATGTTTATAAAATACCATATCATGATTAGTAGAGGCCGATCTTTGATCGGGTGAGCGGGGGTGCTCATTTCATGACCTTCCCCCCTCGTACCTAAGTTCCCGAGCCGAGACAACTTTGGTGACGACAGACACGTGGCCTTTGGCACGAGTCAGGGTTTCCTAAATTTCTCCAAAAATAAAATATTTAGGTGGCGACTCTGTATCTGGTAAAGCAATCCAATTTTGGCATTATTTGATTTAAAATCGATTTTCCAGAAAGGTTTGACGGATTGGACTCTTTGGTGATTATCAATTTCACATTACACTTGTGAGACTAGATTCAGAACTGCGGGAGTCCGAACTGTGAGGCCTTTCTTTTCAAACCCTTTCCGAAAGGGAGGGGTGCGGAAAAAAGGCGAGTCCACAGTTTCTGGCGACTCTGTTGGGGATTTAGAGAACTTGACTCGAACTTTTGATATGTTGTTTTATTTACACTTATGCGTTTCTTTGCATTTGCATTTGCATTTGCATCGGTGTGCCTAAGTCACAATGTTTGCCATCTGCTATTCCTGAGCGGTTTGCCAGAGGCTTACTTGGAAAAGCTTGCCAAAAGGTTGACCGGTTGCGGGCTCTGCCATGATGAGAACATAACCCTTGGATCTGGACTACTGCTGTACCGTATGATCCTCCTTTCACTTCTCGGTGTTAGGTGTGGGAGGTATATTAGGTAGTCCTGCCGAGGTACCCTTTTTGACCAATCGACCTAGTTGCATATTGGAAGCCATAGAGACTATTCCAAACTAGGACATGTTACTCACCCGAATGCAGGAATTGTATGAAATCGCTTGCTTTGCGTAGTGAATCCCTAGCTCCTAACGAAATTAGGACATAGTAACCCTCCCCGTCATATGGATGTTTTGGCTCTCACTTGCTTGATATGTGCTTTTTGAGTGAAACTCTGCAGAAATGTATGTATCTGTTGCAAGTTTGGGTATCAGTTTGAAGGTATCAATTTTGGGATAGGAATCAATGTTTGAGTATAGTTATCCATCTTATGATTGCAACTGTGTGTTGTTTCTGTCTAAGCCGAGGTGTTGTACGATTTCTGATTTTTGTTTCTTTTTGCTTTATTTTTGTTTTTGGAAGGTAGTCTATAACCATTGCTTCAGACGAGCCTGTCACCCCCCAAGCACTCTGGACTCGAGTACGATGACTTTACCGATCTGGGGATCTTATCGGAGGACAGCCAGTGTTTGCTTCGCTATCCCTAGTTACAAGACGGAGGAGAGTCAGGCTTAATCCACTGGTTCAGTAGTTGCCTTCATTCAGTGAAGTCCAGTCATTTGCTTTTACTCTGAAAAGAGAGTATACACCAGTTTTGATAGCTCAGCATCCTTTAGTCAGCATAGAAGATATGCTTCGACAACTCTAACAAACTATTGAGGCTATGCAGCTAGATGTTGCCTGCCAAGTAGAAATTGCAGCCCAACAGGCAGAGTTGATTGCTAGGCTGCAGTAACAACAACCGCAACAGGCCGCAGCCTCTGCATCCCATCCACCTCCTGCAAACCTTCCAGTGGGTATCCCAATGGATCCGATTCCACCCTAGACTTCCAAGGCACCGGCTTACCCGATAAAGGCACCTTTCGAGTTTGAGGTTAACCCTACTGCACTGAAAGTGAGTAAGCTGGAAAAGCTCTTCAAACGGGCTCAGGGCTTCAATTCTATCCCTGATATTGAGGACGGCTATACAAATTCGGTAGTGACATTGCTAGATAGATTCAAGATACCGCATATAGACCGGTTTGACGGTTCCGGTGATCCTATGGTCCATCTCTCGCTATTCTCAAACATTTTGCGCTCGATAGGCCTATCTAGACTGCAGAAGTTATCCCTCTTCGGCCGGACCCTGTCAAGTATAGCGGCCATCTGGTATGCCAAGCTTGAAGACTCTATAAAGAGAAATTGAGAGGAAATGGCTGAGGCCTTCATAGCATAGTACTCCTACAATACTCAAATCGAGGTCACTACTCGTGATCTTGAAGTGACTCGCCAAGAATCAAAGGAAGGCTTCTTAAATTTTGTGACCCGGTGAAGGGCCAAGACCTCCATGATGACCGTTTGGCCGGATGAAAAGGAGCAGATCAGAATAGTGGTCCGTAACCTGCAACCAAGGCTGTTACAGAAGATGATAGTCTTACCTCTGTCTATATTCACTGACCTCTACGAAATAGGGGTGCAGATAGAGGATGTAATGAAGCAGGGTCTGATAGATCACGAGAAAGAGCAGCCCAAGAGGGCTTTCACACCCAGTTCCAATGCGACTACGAGTAGTAATGCAGCTGCAAGGCCTTCCAATATAGGTATGGTCACCACCACACCGAAAACTGCCAACCCCTTTGCCGGTACATCGGATATAACCTCACAAACCTTGAAGCGCCAATCTCGAGATCAAAGGGTTTTCACCCGGCTCTATATGTCTCTATCTGCAGCCCTGAGAGTCTTGATCAAAAAAGGGCATCTGAAGCCATTAGAACAATGCCCATTGCCCGATCCTCTCCATCCTAAACACAACCTGGCCAAATATTGCGCTTTTCACCAACAGCATGGTCACGATACTGACCTACGCTTCAGATTGCTTCATGAGATTCAGGATCTCATTGACAACAAAGTGATAGTGCCTGCTGAAAAGCCCAATGTCACTACAAATCCTCTCCCACCACATAACCAAGCCCCTTCTCCTCGACAAATAAACCTCATCCATACACTGGTCGTCCTTTACGACCCCAGTATATACATCACCCCCTCCCACCTACCTAAGCTGGCACTGTTCATCCCATAAAGCACAGATTTGTGCATGATGAATGCGTCCACATCCCAACCCAAACCTTTGGTTGTGATCGTGGTAGATGAAGGCAGGTTAGCTTTGGAGGAGAGTGAGGATGTTAGTTCAGTGCCTGAGGGCTCCGTGGGCTTATCTGAGGAGGAATACAACCCATGTCGTTACATTGTGCCAACCAAGCAGGCCAAACCAGAACTGGAGTTGCCAACATGGATGGAGGTCAGTGTAGTCAGGGAAGATGGACCAAACCAAAGATTAGATGACTTAGCCGACCTCGAGAAGGACATCAACAATCTGCAGTTCTTCAATGAGCAAGATTCGGGAGATGTGCAAATTAACTACTTTGATCTGAATGAGTCAATAGATAATTCGGGATGGCTCAGTGATGAACCTAATGTGGATGAGGGATTTCAACCAAAGCTGGAATAGCTAGAAGCAGGAACTATTACAAGGGCCAGAACGGCCGAGGACAAGGGAAAGTTGCCGAAGAGCACCGGTATTAAGAATTCTGCTCAGGAATTGGGCATTGTTAGTACTGCTGATACGAAGCAAGAAGTTGCACTGAAGCGGTTTGAACAGGAAAGGGACGGGAATGATTAGAAAGCTGGAAAAGCCAAACACCCTGCGGGTGATGATTGTGATGTGAGAGTAATCACGACGGAACTAGATAATTGCCTATTGGTTGTCGGGGGAGTATGGCGGGAAGATGATTATCTGTATCTTGCCCACACTGACGAAGATTAGGGTCAAGACCTACCAAATGACACTTGGTACTCTGAGGAGGTGGATCATATGACTAGAAGCGGGCGATAATTCAAGCCCCCACACCAGGACCAACCTGAAGCATCCGAAAAGGATAAAAAAGTGGAAAAATAGAAGGACAAATAGTTGGAAGAAGAAGCTGTACTAAAGTAGCTAAAGAAGATCCAAGCAGACATATCCATCTTGGGGTTGCACATGGCTTCGCGGGTACACAGGCAAGCCGCCCTATCAACAATGGATAAGGCCAAGTTATCTATCGACACAACTCCAAAATAACTAGTGGGACTTGTCTTCCTGGGAGGCACTTCGCAGACTTTGACCTTCTCGGATAAGGAATTGCCCCCCGAGGGCTCTGCGTATAACAAACCTCTATACATCTCGGTTGAATGCAGAGAGAAGTGGGTGCCGGTTGTTTTGGTTGACACTGGGTCTGCAATCAATGTTTGTCCGTCTCGTACGACTTATGCTATTGGCCTGAAGCCAGCAGATTTTGTACCAACAGCCCAAGTGATCCAGGTGTACGACAACACGAGCATAGAAGTGATGGGAATAGTTCAGATCAGAACACAGGTCGGGCTGGCCCAACAGGATATTGAGTTTCACGTCCTAGATGTTCCGGCTACCTTCAACTTGTTACTTAGGCAACCTTGGCTACACCAAGTAAAAGTTGTTTCTTCCATCTTGCATTAAATGCTGAAGTACCCCATTGGAAAAGGGGTAACCATTGTTTTTGGAAATTCTTCTATACATCCTCCGCCGGAGGTCACTACGCCAGTACTAGAGATTGTACATGGCAATGAGGGTGTTTTCTTGCCTGGTTTTACCTTAGCTGAGGCCCGGGTGATGCAAAACATCTTAGCTATTGGTGAGGGGTTGTACGACAGTGCTCAATCAGTCTACCTCATGAACAAGCTATAGCATATACTTGGGATGGGATTAGGAAAGAGCGGCCGGAGTACCATATAACCTTCATGCCTTTGGCTTGGGCTACACACTCACCAAAGAAGACTGGGTTCGGAAAGGAAAGGAAATGACAGGAAGAGCCAAAGCTAAGCAAAATGGAAAACATTATGAACTTGTGCATCGACCAATTCAGGGAACTCTGAATGGCCGCTTTGTTTGGGAGGGGGAAGACTTCCCATTTTGCAGCTTTCCTGAGCCATGGTTGAACTCTGAAAAGTAGCGTCTGCCCGGCTTTGAGATTTTCTTCGACCTACAGTTGTAAGAAGATAAAGCCTAAGAGGAACAGACTGAGTTAACTCATGAGACTGAACAGAGCATAGAGGACGAGTCCAACAGCAGTGAACTTAAGTTAGGAGCAGCGTTGGCGTATCTCTTTTCGGATCCTCAGATCAAACCGGAGAGTTTGGGGGATGACTTCACCGTTTCCATGATCGGAGACCAATCAAGTGTGGACCCTTCCGGTGGTATTCTGGATACATATAATGCACCCTCCCTCACATGGCAGCTAGAGGAGGGTTTCTTGTCTAGTAGTTCTGAATCAGGTAGTGAGCCAAAATCTGATTCCACAGAGTCTGTGGACTCGGAATCAGATTTCAGTTCTTCTGAGTTGGAGTCTGGTATTCTTGGGATTGATAACCCGGATGCCGTAGTTTTGTCTAGGTTGTCTTTTTCCTTTTCTTTTGAGTCAGTTGTAACCGAGGAATTGGATGAGCTGGATGCTTTGAATGTGAATACAACTACACTTTCTGAGTACTTCTCTGTGCCACTTGTGTATTGCATTGATCATGACTTTCAAAATTTTGATAAAAACGATGATGAAGGAATTCCTCTAGTTTTGAAACATTTGATTGATTGAGAGAATGAGAGGTTTGTAAAACCCTTTGTTGATGAAATCATTTTAATTAATGTGGATACTGAGAAAGATCTGCGTCTGGTCCAGATCAGGTCCATATTGTCTTCGGAGGAACGCGAGCGCTTAGTCACTTTATTAAAAGATTTCAAAGATATTTTCGCGTGGTCCTACGAAGACATGCTTGGAATCAATCATGAGATTATACAGCATCGGATCCCTCTTGACCCCGAGGCCCAACCCATCAAGCAGAAGCTTCGGAGAATATGCCCGGATTGGGCTTTGAAAATCAATGAGGAGGTCACCATGTAGATAGATGTAGGGTTTTTGCTGGTATCTGAATATCCGACTTGGTTGCCCAATATTGTTCCGGTGCCAAAGAAAGATGGCAGAATTCGGGTGTGTGTCGATTTCAGAGATCTGAACAAAGCCAGTCCGAAGGACGACTTTCCTCTACCGCACATCGACGAGGTAGTGGACTTCATCGCAGGCCATGCGTTGCTCTCCTTTCTGGTTGGATTTTCTGGGTATAACCAGATCTTGATGGCACCCGAGGATAGAGAGAAGACTGCATTCACCACACCGTGGGGAACCTACTGCTACAAGGTGATGCCGTTCGATCTAAAATATGCTGGGGCTACTTGTCAACGGGCTGCGACCATGATTTTACATGACATGATCCACAAAGAGGTCGAGGTGTACGTGAACGACATGATTGTCAAGTCCAAAGAAAGAGAGGGCTACGATACTGCCTTGAAGAAATTTTTCCAACAGACTAGAGAATATCGGTTGAGGCTGAATCCACAAAAATGCACTTTTGGTGTCACAATAGGGAAAATGCTGGGGTTCTTGATTACACAGAGGGGCATCGAGGTTGATCTTTCCAAAATCAAGGCCATCCTAGAAATGCCACCACCAAGGACTGAAAAGGAGGTGCGAGGCTTTCTAGGTAAAGTGCAATTCATAAAACGATTTATTGCAAAATTAACTTTGACTTGTGAACCACTATTTGGTCTCCTGAAGAAAGGAAAGAAATTCTAATGGGATGATCGATGCCAGTTTTCTTTTGAGCAGATCAAGTAGTACCTTCAAAACCCACCCGTGTTATCGCCACTAAAGCCGGGAAAGCCGTTGATTTTGTAACTGTCAGTAACCGACACGACTATGGGCTGCATGCTTACGCAAGAATCTAAAGATAGAGTGGAGAAAGCCATCTATTACCTGAGCAAGAAGATACTAGAATACGAGACCCGTTACAACCCGTAGGAGAAGGCTTGCTTAGCCTTGGTATGGGCCACCAGGAAGTTGAGGCACTACCTATTAGCTCATTCTGTAATTCTGGTTTTGAGATTAGATCCCATCAAATATCTCTTCGAGAAACTAGCGCTTACGGGTAGGCTAGCTCATGGATGCTTTTTCTCTTTGAATTTGATTTGAAATACGTGACTCGTAAGTTAGTCAATGGGAGAATAGTAATAGAGTTCCTGGCGATCACCATGTGGAAGGGGACGAAGCGATAGAATACTTATTCCCAGATGAGGTTATTTTGCAAGTCGAAGAAGAAACCTGGACAATGTACTTTGACGGATCGTCTAACCAGTACAGTTATGGGATAGGGGTGTTGCTGATAGCGCCCGACAATTCTCATATACCTTTAGCCTTCAAACTCCAGTTCAAAGTATCCAACAACGAAGCAAAATACGAAGCGTGTATCACTGGTTTGGAAGCCACCTTAGAACTAGGGGCAAAATGGTTAGACGTCATCAGGGACTCGAACTTGGTTGTGTCTCAGGCAAAAGGAGACTGGAAGGTTAAGGAAGAAATGATGAAAATCTATCACCAAACCCTAGACGTCCTGATTCCTAGGTTTGAGAAGTTAACCTTCACGTATTTGTTAAGAGAGAACAACAGGTTCGCTGACACTTTATCAACTCTATCTTCCATGATAGACATCCCTTTGGGAGTCCGGATGCGTCCAATCATTATTGAACATAGATATGCGCTAGCCTACGAGTTGATCGTTGCAATAGATGAAGTACAAGATTAGAACCCCTGGTATTATGATATCTGGACCTTCTTGGAAAATGAGGTTTATCCACTAGGGGCAAATGCTAAAGATAAGAGGGCAATACGGGGAATGGCTGCTCAGTTTATCATCTGCAGGGGTAAGTTGTACAAACGAGGCCATTTGGGAATGCACAAGTTGTGCGTTAATACGAAAAAGTCGAAACACCTAATGGAGGCTATCCATAGAGGAGAGTGTGGAGCACACAAGAGTGGAGTAATGCTAGCCCGAAAGATTCTTAGGTAGGGTTACTACTGGTCAACCATGGAGGAGGAGTGTATCGGTTTTGTTCGGCGATGCCATAAATGCCAAATTCATGCCAATCGTATGAACATCCCACCGTCAAAGCCGTACAACATGACTTCACCATGGCCTTTTTGAGTCTAGGGAATTGATGTTATTGGGGCGGTTACGTCGAAAGGCTCAAATGGGCATGAGTATATCCTGGTGGCAATAGACTATTTTACAAAGTGGGTCAAAGCCCAATCCTATGCCGTGCTGAAAGCATCACATGTAGCCAAGTTCATCAGGAATAAACATTATTTGTCGTTATGGGGTCCCGAATAAGATCATTTCAGATAATGGCTCCCATTTCAAGAGAGAATTGATCAACTTGTTGAAGAAATACGTGCCTTTTCATAAGTCATCCATATATCGGCCGCAAACCAACGGAGCTGTTGAGGCCACCAACAAGAACATCAAGCACATTTTGCAGAAAATGGTTGAGACCTACAGGGATTGGCCAGGCAAATTGCCATTTGCTCTCTAGGGCTACATGACTTCAATTCGGACATCTACTGGGGCAACTCCATATTCTTTGGTTTATGGGATGGAAGCTGTTATGCTGATTGAAATAGAGGTTCCATCGTTGCGGGTTATGGCTGAGTGCCAGATAGCAGAGGCGAATTGGCAGCAGAGCAGGTTTGAGGAACTAATGTTATTCGACTAGAGGAGGCTGAAAGCACTGTATAATGTCCAAGGATATCAATGCAGGATTGCCAGGGCTTTTAACAAGAAAGGTAAGTCTCGGAATCTTAATGAAGGGGATTTGGTACTGAAAGACAGCCGAGCTCCCATCCATGACCCAAGGGACAAGTTCAGACCCAATTGGACTGGTCCTTATATCATCAAATCAATCTGGTCGGGTGGAGCTGTCATTCTTATGGACCTAGATGGCCTAGAATTCTCCTAATCAATCAACATGAACAAGTTGAAGAAATATTATCCTTGAGTGGCTCGCTAGGCCGAAAACTCAGAAGGGTGCCCTAGGCAAAAGTTAGAGCACAAAAGATTGGAAAAAAGAAAAACTGAGCTCACAAGGTTGAAAATCCAGAAAGGGCGGCCTTGGCAAAAGTTAGAGAGCAAAAGGAGAGTGTTAATACCCGAGTGTACCCAAATCGAACTACGTAAGGCTTGATTTCCATCTTCGGGATATGTAGGTAACTTCATTCTGAAGCTCAGCCGTAAACACCTCCAAATCAACTGTGTCCATTTGTTTGATCAAGACATCTTTGTTCACTCATTATCTGAAAGATCGGTTGTGATCCTTACCTTAAGAGAAGAGCAGATTACCGTGTTGGGTAGTGCTATTCAGTTTAGGGGCAATTTTTCATTTATGGATTCGGGGCTGTACATCTTGAGGATAGATTCCATGTGTGTCAAGTTGTGATCCTTATTGAAAATGGTTTTGTAAAGTTTTAATAAATGTTGATTTTGTTCAAATTAATCTTTTTACAACTTAGACCATTTTTTAGACCAAAAGGAAAATTTTCAATGCCCATAATTTTAATTTCATTGATTTCAATACAAAGTTCTCCAGCTCTCAATACACATCACAGTTACTTTTACTACATTCAAAAGGAAAACTTGAAAGTACAGATCAAAGCAATAAACTTGGGGCACAGATGAGTTAGGTGTTCTTGCGTCCCCTCCTTGTGCTTGTGGAAACTTCAGATGCTAAAATAGGCCCGGTTTGTGCCTCATCTTCAAGCTAAGCCAGGCATTCTCCAGAAAGGGCGCAACTGAAATTGGGAGCGGGAGCTAGAAGTTCTCTTGTCCTCCATGCAGTGGGATATCGAGCTAGTTATGAGCCTCGGATCGAAAATGAAGCTAGGTACTCTATCCCCTCTTCTAGGCACGTCTGGTCATGTCCAAACTGGCACTTGAATCGGAACGGAAAGTAGAAGACACAGTGTATCAAGCCAATCAGCTGAATGCTAGGTTGCCGAGCCATGCTGTAGCTCATCTCGGGCAAATCAAACCAGGGGCAATGCCAAGCAATGTCAGCAGTAGACTTGTTGCACATCCAATGGCACCACCACCCCTCATTCGGGAAATTAACTAGCCGTTGGCGAAAGAAATAGCCTCGTGCTAAATATGCAGGACAAGAGTCCACTACCTTTAACCTGTCCATAAGCCATATCTGGGGAGGGATGAAAGAAAAGAGAAATTAAAGAATAGAGAGATGTATGTAAAGAGAAAAAGTGAGAAAGGGTTTTGAGAGAAAAACAGAGCCCGAGTGCCGAGTGATGTGAGAAGCACATCTGAGATAGGGTGGGAAACATTACCTGTAAGAGTAGTGAACTCTCTGCCAATTTGGTTGTCTCCCGTCGATGAAAGGCATCCAAGCCCATCAAAGTCTCGGCCAATACAGCTCTTGCCCTCTTTTAAGCCTTGGGCCACTTCGATCAAGTGAATGCTAGACCCTCTGAAACCTGGGGCAAGAAGAAAATGAGCCAACATACACAAACAAAGGGCATGCTGCCGAAAACTCTGCCAAAGACGGTTGCCGCGGTCACCGGCATCAGAAAATCGATGAATAAGGCTGGGGATATCCAGCTCTCCGTTGTGAACCAAGGATCGAGCCTAGCATGAAGTGAGCCCACACATCCTTCCTAGAGCTTAGATGTGGCTAAAACAGGACTGAGGCAAGATTTTCTTGTCACGCCAGAATTTCATTAAAACTTGGAATTCTTTAATTGTCGGGCACACCTCTTGCCCCTTGAAGCTAAACACATGTGTAATCGAGTTCCAACACTTAGCCACGGCATGAATGAACGGAAAACATAACGGAGCACGACTTAGCAAGAATAGTGCATTTATCAAGAAACCCCGAAAATTCAACCTTTCCAAGTCATCTAAAGCTGTAATCCAATCAGAGAGTTTTTCAGCGAAGAATGGCTCCATTTGTGGCAAAACAGCAGCTGAAATGAAGAAATCACGAAGCTAGATCTTTTGTAGAAGATAAGGCAGTAAGTGGAGGTCAGGTGTCAACATTTTGGAGGTCCTGCGCATTGTTGGCCAGCAAGGCTCATTGGTGGCCGGCATAGGCTCATTGATGGCCGGCAGGGGCTCATTGATGGCCGACAGGAGGAATACATGGCAGACAGCCTTCCTTTTGTGCCTGTTTTCTCTTATGTGAAGCTTCAATTGTATGCAGTAGTTTTATTCTGTTATTTGTTTGTTCCAAGGTCTTGTTTTAAGTCCATTTTCGACTTGAACATTGTTCACTGAGTTGAATTCATTTTGTTTTACTTATCGAGTTGTATTTATGTTGATTAATTTGTCGAGTTGTTGTGTTGTTTATCGAGTTGTTTTACTATGTTTGTTATTACAATTGTTGGTCGGTTCGTTACCCGATTCAGACTGTTGTGACAATACAAATGTTCGGTGTTCAATGTCAAATTCAATCTCAATCTCATGCAATGCGGTGCTCATGATGCAAAGTACAACATTTTTTCAAATGAAGGCTGATTTTCATTCCGATCATGGTAGTTTTTTTTTTACAAAAGTGCAGTACAAGTTTTTAAAGCAAAATAAAACTCGCTGAGGCTGTACAAAGTGCTAACACTATTAGCAAAAAGAAATTAAGCAAAATGCAGGTGAATCAGCACCAGCTATCTCAAGCTCTAGAGGCCCTCTTCGTCCTTTTCCTCGGCGAAGTGGACACTGCAGTACTGTCTCCATCGATGCCACTGTCTAAGTCCGGGCCAGCTGAACTGGAGCCGTCTCCACTCCCCTCCTTGGCATCAGCATCCCCACTCTCAGAACCTGAGCCAGTGTCATCGTCCCCGCTCTTGGATGACTCTGAATGCTGACACGCCACCTCCTCGGTCTCAGTAGTCTCAGTGTCATCGTCGCTCAGGATAGGCTCTGAAGGGCCACTCTCAACTCAAGTGCGTCCAGCTCGGCCTTGACCGCGTGTCGGAGTTTCTCTCTCTCTCCTCTCTCTCGCCGGAAGGGGTACAGATGGTCCTGCTGCTGCCATCGCTAATACTATCGGAACGGATGGGACCTGAAAAGGTGTTTGTCAAATGTCAGCCACAGTATGCGTGTCAGATGTAAGTATGATATGCAGAATGAGTGTATGAATTCGGATGCTGTGTATCAGTGCAATGTGGGTCAGATGCAGTGCTTGGGTGCAATATATCAGGTTAGTGCAGTGTGGAACAGATTACAGTTGAAGTGCTAGTGTATCAGTAGAAAGTTTGATGGCATGAAATGTAAACTGAAGAAAAATTACCTGAATACCGTAGAGACTGAGCAGGCTCATGCTTCTCTGCACCATCCCCATCAGGGAAGCCTTCAGCTTGAGAGCGTTCCCGGTGTACTCTATAGATGCCTGCAAATGCGTTTGGGTGATCAGTGTTCCATAAGCATAACTGAAATGAATTTGACATGCAAAATGTAGAGTATGGTACATACCGGAATCGGGCCTCAAATCCCGACAAGCTCGTGCCCGGCTGGTGCAGGCTCAATAGGGATCTGGTAAGCCTCCCCGGTATGTCGCCAGCAGGTAAGTGTAGTGAGAAGCTCTGGCCAGCTACTTTCCTATCTCCCCTAGGAAGCCCCTTTGCTACGAGCTCTGCTCACCCGACTCGTTCTGCGTCTCACCCTTGCGGGAGGAGCTCTCACTCCTTCATCCTCTCGAACGCCGGTCAGAGGCAGCATCTAGTGTGTCTGGATAAAGGCTGCATAGTCGCCCTCTACACGTCAGTACTCTGCCTCCAGGCCTACCATGAATTGGATCACCTCGTTGGTAGTCAGGCTGTGTGTCGCTCTCATAGACGCTGGTGGTGTCATCGGTATAAACGGAACAGGTAGGCCCAAGGTTTGACGTACGAAACGCTCGCCTAAGAACAAAGCTCGACAGATTGGGCCCTCAAGAAGAATGTGATGGGGGGAAATGCCCCGAGCTGCATTATACTGGGCTCGAAGCTCTATCGGTATCATGGCCCAGGGCTGCCATCTGATCTGAAAAAGAGAATAAATAGGTTATTAGTCGCTGTCAGCTGTTAATAAGTGGGTCAAAACAGTTGTGAGGCAAAAGTAACTTTGTTTTGGGTTACCTTGTGCGCCGTTACCATATCAAAATACTAGTGGAAAAACATGAAAGACTCGCGAGTCCTACGACAGAGCTGGCCGTCATATACTCGAGAAATGGGGACTGTCAATGGCACCTCATCTACAAGCTCTAGTGTAAGAGCCGAGAAGAATGCGTATACCCATAACTGTAGGAAGAATGCAGAGGTGTATAATCAATCTAGTATGAAATGCAGAAAATGCAAAGCAGAAAGCATCCAGTATGAACAGATGCAGAAAGTGCAAAGCAAAAAGCACATATGTGGAAACAGATATAAAGTAAGAAATGCTTGAACAGAAAATGTAAAGTGTAAAGGGGGAATTGAGGTGTGTACCTCCCAAGCTCGCCAGTAGCCTCCAATCAAAGTCCCTCGAAGATGGGAGGAGGAGCTCATGTATCCATATAGTATGGTGAGGCCGGCTCCGCCCCAATCATAGAACTGAACTCGAAGGAGGACCACCAAGGCACTCAGCAGATACAGGCCTACGGTATTCCACCTGTTTGAGAACAAGGTGTAACATGCCCAGGGGGTACTCACCCGCGTTAAACAGTTCGGACTCCCGAGATCCCTTTGATCTAGTCTCACGAGTGCAATGTGAAACGTAGACGAGAGTCCGGATTTGGCAACTTTTAAAAAATCCATTTTATTGCAAAAACATTTGCCAGAAATAGACTGCGTCATCAGATCTCAGAGTCACCACCTAATATTTTTGGAAAATTAGGAAACCCATGACTCGTGCCAAGGTCACTGTTCGTCGAAACCAATGATGCTTGGCTCGAAACCTTAGGTATAAAGGGGAAAGGTCATTAATTGAGCACCCCTACTCATCCGATCAGAAGATCGGCCTCTAATAAATCATGATATGAATTTTATTTTCTTTATATGTTCATGTTCTGATTATTTAGTAAATCCTAAAATTTACTATGTGAAGCATACAAGTATAGACTAGTTTGCTTAAATTGAAACAATTCAATTTCATGTTTGTTTTTCAAAAAGGGTTTGAATTTGCCAATTAACAAAATGGATTTAAAGCTTGTAAATTTGCCACTTGATTAAAGTGGGCGTAAACGTACATCCATCGAATATTCTAATTCAAGCAACAAGTCTTCAGTTACAAGCATTCATAGAGTTATATCACATAAGCAAATAATCTCATGGTAGAATGCTAAACATAGTAACAAAAATACACACAAATGGGATGCCAAAGCATAAAAACTCACATATTTATTGACGTCCCTCGAACAGCTACAAAACAAAGTTAGTAAAATATGCATGATCTTATATACAAAATCCTAATGCAATACATACACAAGAATGCTTCTAAAGATTCGGTTTCTAAAACATGACATGTGAAACATTGCAAAACATGTGATAGCGCACAAAATCATATAATAATCAATTAAAACACAAAGATGCAAATTTAGCCGAATCTAGGCATGAATCATGTATATAAATGCATGGATATGCATGGCATGTCAAATATATACATATGTACAATTAGGGAAAGCGATTAAAGAATAGGATAGAAAGAAGCGGGGTGAGAAATTATTACAACACTTTAAATATTACAGATCTGAGGGAGATGAATAAAATAAAATCCTCACAAATACTCAAAATAAAAATAAAATAAAGAACTTTGGGGATCACTGGAAAATATTCTCCTTGATGCAGGAAGATTGCTCTGTTTTGTCTGGAAAAACTTATTTTGCGGAGTACCATTCATCCCGGAATACTATTCACCGCCGGAGGTTGACATGAAGCGTGTATATTCCAAGCAGTCCAATATTGAGGCCCCATTAGCACAAGAAAACAGTGGGGGCCCAATTCAAACCTCATACCACGTTGAAAAGGTACATGGGCCCACAAATCGAGCCCGAAAATTTGGGCTCACAAAACCAGAAGAAACCCCGCTGGAACAAAACCATGCAGCACCTCCATGTACTCAAATGGGCCAGCCCACTTACGATCCCAAATGATTTTATAATTCCAACACCTGGCACTAGCCAAGGATTTGCCCAAATTCATATAACCAGCCCCTGTGCATTCACTTAGCCAAACTCAATACCAGCCCATGATTTAACAAAATTACCATGGGCCCATCCACCCCATTTGCAACTCAACAGCATATATTATAGAGCAAGGATCCTTTAAATTTTTTTTTTTCTAAAATTTCTTAGAGTGGTGCATTGTGTGGTTAAGATTTAATGATAAGTCACATTAATTTTTTAACATTAAATTTCAACCATACAATACACTACTTTAGAAAATTTAAAAATAAAAAACACTCTAAAAGATTCTTAGGCCTCGTTTGGCAAAAGGCTATTTTAGCCAATTAGCCAATAAGTTACTAAATTAGCCAAAAAGCCAACAACCAATACCAAAAAGTCAAAGATTCTCTTTTCTCTCTACTTTTTGCACATCTTTTCGTAATTAGCCAAAAAGTCATCCCAAACATACAAGTTTTTTTTACCTATCTTTTTAGCCAAATAACCAAAAAATTACTAAATTAGCCTGTTCCCAAACGAGGCCTTAGTGTATATTATAATATGCACAAACCTCAGCCCATGTAAACCGTAAACCAATAAAAACTAAACCTACGGCAGTCCACCAACTAGACCCACATGCTTCTTCTCCTTTCAAATAATAACCCACGCTCAGCTCTGCATCAACAAATTGAATCACGCATGCATACAAATCTCCACCAGAACAACAACACCGGCAACGCACCAGTGTCTACACCACATCAACGCACCAGCGGCACACGATATCACCAGCAACACGCCACCAACCCGCGACTATCACAGCTCTCGTTATCTTCCATCACCATTGATTGGATAACAAGTTGATAATGGAAAATTCATAAGAAAATGCTTTTTCGCAGGGTCGGATGAATCAACGGTCTGCAACAGCTGTCTTCACAGACGTGGCGGTTTCCCAGCCGTTGGATGTGGTGAAGATAATGTTCCGTTTGGTCAGAGTTTGCGGCAGAGCAGACCATAGTGGCACCGATTGTGGCCGTTAGAGGCGGCTTCTACCGCTGTGCGTGGCCACAGTTGCAGACAAGGCGACCATTACGGCCGAATTTAGAGTTGCTGCGGAAGCTACTCACATTTTTGCAACTTTTGTGGAGGGTCTAATTGAAACTACTCACCTCAGTTCACCAGATTAGAAAGAGAGATCTGATTTCTGAGATTGTATATTGTTTTCGGGTTGTGAAGATTGATGGGAGAGTATGGTAATTAGAAGGAGCTCAAGGTAGTGATGCCCAAAAGAAAATACTGATCCAGGGAGTGTGTGTGTCTATCCCCTAGACCAGAGAGAGAGACATATATTTTTTGAAACTCTTTTTTTCCACCCAACCACTCTCTCTCTCTCTCTCAAATAATCAAATTCTTTGTCCACCTTTAAACTCCACTCCCATTGAATTCAACACCCAGAGAGAGATATAATGTCCCCATGCATGTGCTTTTAATGTCATTTTTTTATCCTCCCCCACCATCAATAATCAATCTATACAAGTTTGCCACCAACTCCTCATTGTGAAAAGAAAGAGAGAGCCCACCCCATGTTTGTGTGTTTTCTTTTGCTCAGATAAAAGCTCATCTCTTATGCCCCACGAGATCAAAACATCATCACATGAAATTTTTCTTTGCTGATAAAAAAAAAAAAAAAAATCATCACATGTTATCTCCATAATATATCCCACCAAACCCATCCTCATAATGATATTTTCGCCCCAAAAATACCCTTACCATACTCTATTATTTTTTTATTATGTTCTATTTATCAAAATAGCTAAAATGTACCAATTTATATAGCACCACCTAAAAATATGTGCACACACATAAAATTATAAAATACTACAAATTGATAATTTGGCTAAAATGGGTGAGATTTGGGATTAAAACTTTAATCAGATTTTTTTGCTAAGAAATTTATAAAATAGCATATTCCAATTTTTATCATGGGGTGTTCAAAAGAAAGTGTCCAAGTCTTAAGGCCGGTTAAAATGGGGTGTCTACACAAGGTGGTACCAAAGATGAACATGAGGAAGCCTCTGGCATACTGCTTTATCTCCTCAATCGTCTCGAGCTCACTCCCCCTGAACTGCTCCTCAAACTAGCTATATCGCATGCCCGGTATATCGGTGGATGTGCCCCAAGTAACTCGAGCCATGCTGCCTCCCACGCCCCCATATTAGGATCGACAGGGATCGGATCACCCCCTATGCCTAAGCTGGTGATCATGGCAAAGTCGTAAGGCGTCATCGTTATTTCCCCTGTGGTGGAAAAGTGGAAAGAGTTAGTGGTGTCCCACCACCTCTCCACTAATGCTCCTAAGAGAGGACAACTCGCTATAACCCGAGTCAAGCTAGAGTAGAATAGACCGAAGCCTGTCTCATCAATAATGTCACGAACCCCAACTGGGAGCTCGTCGTACCAATCGCGAGCAGTCGTCGTACCATAGCCCTTGAAGGTGCGAGACCTGCCCTGTGGCAACGCACGAAGGGCAGTTAGATCAAGGTGATGCGTGAAATGCAATCAGATTAAGATAGTGTATAGATGAAGGTAGTGCAAGAAATACAAACAGTTAAAGATAGTAATGCATAAAAATAGTTTTCGTACCTTAACGGCAATGGCCGATAAATGAGACGCTGGCTCCCTCAATAGGAGGTCCTCTGGTGCGTCCTCAACAAAGTTAGTAAAAGATCTGATGCCTCTTGCAGTAGGCAATATCTGTGTCTGAGGGTGGTACCTCGCTGGATCAAAGGGCTATATACTTAACGGTAATGGCTCTGGCTCGGCCTCGAAGTCCGCCTCAAAGTCTACTAGAGGAAGCTCGGGGGGAACCCCATCATGAGGGAGATCATCTGCCACCTGAAAGGTGAGAGATAGGGCAAAAGTGAAGAAAAATGAAGAAAAAGGGTAAAACTTTGAAAAGATCAACCCAAAGAGAGAGAAAATGGAAGAAAAAGTCAAAGCCGGGAAAAGTGCACAGAACTCAAGAGAAACTCAAGGGGAATGAGCCTAGAATGGCAGAAATGAGGAAAGAAGCGTCGAAATCAAATTCCAATCAGTTCAAAGGAAAGAGAACTAGGAGGATTTAGCCAATAAAGTTTGCGTAGGGTGTTGGAAAAAGCGTTGAAAGCGCAGATCTAGAGAAAAGGAGCACCTAGAGAGCAAGAGGGGAGAATTTCGGATGTGGGGTTGTGTGGAAATGAAGTGTGGAGATGAATACTTAAAGATCCGAACCAAATTGACCAAAAAACCCTTGGCCTGCCATCGGTACCCGGCAAGGCACACTAGTGCCTGGCAGGGCACACCAGTGGACCGCAGGTGGCCTGTGGCTCCTTCTTGTGGCCGGTGGGTATCCAAGAGTCTTCTGTGTGTCCCTGGTTCTGTTTTGTGTTCTTGGATTTCAAGAAGTGAAGGGAATTTTCAGTGTTTGGTTCAAAATGTCCTTACGAAGGCTCAGGATCGCATTTCCAAAGTATGATGTTCGTTGCTCATCGACGTAAGCGAGGTGTATCCTTTTTAATATCTCACAACTCTTCCGAGAGGTACATCAGGAGTTGTTTTTTTTTTTTTTTTGAATTGATCTTAACGATTGGACTTTTGTTATCGCATAGTATATGTGTTTTTTTGTCGCAGCATGGAAACCATGCATAGAACATGCATTTTCTACTTTCGCATAGAATATGCTCGTTTCATGTATAAAACATGCATTTTGTACTTTTGCATAGAATATGCTCGTTTCGTGCATAGAACATTTGCTCGTCTCATGCATAGAACATGCATTTTATACTTTCACATAGAATATGATTGTCTCTTGCATAGAACATGCTTTCAATCTCCTGCATAGAACATGCACTCGCATAGAACATGTTGCCACTACGTTTGCATAGAATGTATTGTGCATAGAACATGCGCTCTTACTGTGTTATGCCTGTTGAGTTGCTTTCTTATGCAGACACGATATTGTATGTATAGTTCATTCAGAGAAGTTTTAGGTGAGATCATTCCTGTCCTTCCATGCACTCTTTTTGGTTAGAAACATTTGGATGTGTTCTGATGTTTACACCACTCTCCATGTTTTGGTTAGAAGCATTTGGATGTGCTCTGATGTTTACACCACTCCTTTTGGTTAGAAGCGCTTGGATGCGTTGCGGTGTTTATCACCACTCTTTGTTTTGGGTTACAAACATTTGAATGTGTTCCAATGTTTATCACTGTTCTCTTTGGTTAAGAATAGTCGGGTACGTCCCGGTGTTCGCACCATCGCTTCATTTTCTTCCCCGTGTGACGCGTTCGGATCTTGTTCGACACCCTAGATGCGTCCGACGGTTGTGTTATTCTTTGCCTTTCTTGCGTGATGTGTAGTTAAGTTTGCATAATTTTTTTATATCCTTTCTGCATGAAATGTGGTTCGGTTTGTGATTCTCACGCGTGGCGTGTTTCATTATTTTTTTTCATGTTAGAGATTGCTGTAGCATTTCTTTGCAAAATATTTGCATCTAGATGTTTCCTTACAGTTTCATTGCATGATCATAAGTTATGTTCTTGCATCGTGCATATCATTTGTATCTTGCCCCAGAACTATGCTAGTTTGATTCCTTGCAAGGGGATACATAGGCAGCCTGTGGGCGCAACTATTTATTGCTGTCTTGATTGTTTGTCCAAGTCTTATGGCCTTGTCAAAATGGGTCGTCTCTGGGCTTTGGCATTCACTCACGTGATTTTATGACTCCGAGTTTTATCAAAGAGGGGCAACTGTAGACCCCATTTTTTATGGTCCTTTAAGACTTGGATGATCTTGCAGGTACATCCGATGGAGAGTCTGATTGCTCACCAAACGCTCAAAGTCCACGGCAGAATGCCACAGGTTTGAGTTTTCTAAACCCTGTATCCTTGTTGCCTCATCTTTGGATCATGCGTAGGTCTTTTCAGAATGAGGTTGGTGATGGCTTGCCGGCCATTGTTGAAGGCTGCCGGCTATGGCTTTTGGCATGCCGGGCATTGATGTGCTTGGCTGGCCATCAATAAAGCCTTGTCAGCTATCACTGATGGTTGGTTGACCAACAGTGTTCCAACAGATATTTTGTGATATTTTGTGCTAGCTGTTTGCACAGATTGATGCATTTTCCAATACGTGTGTGGCTGGATCTTTGTGAGGGAAATTTCTATTTTCTATATATAGAACTCCTCTCTTGCATGTGGAGGGGTTAGAAAATTTTGAAGACAAAAATTCTCACTCTCTAGAATTTCATCTCTCTCTCTCTCTTATTATTTTGTGCTTCAAAGTCTAGTTTCTCTACACTTTTGCACATCAACCCTAAACCAAACACTCTCACCTTGGAGCTGAGGTCTCTTGGAGCTTTGTTTGAGCTTTAGAAGAAGGTTTAAGCTTAGATTGTTGCTTAATTTGTGCTCTTGGTTCAAGAGGTAGAAAACTACTATTGTTAGCTTGCTTTTAATACTTGTTTTTCCACCTTTTTGTATTATTTTTGGATTGGTTTTCAACTATGAAAAACTCTATTTTTGTGGCTTAAAAATGGTGTTTTGAGGCTATTTTGTGTTAGGGGGTGGTTTACCCTTTTTGTTGCTTAATTGTTTAGACTTTTGCACCATTTTTCATCACTTTAAAGTCAAACTTTTTGGCCCTTTTTACCACAAAAATTCAGAGGTTTTTCAGTGACAAAAAGCTTCATTTGAAGTCCAAAATTGGAGGGGTTAGCCTCCCCTCCTTGTGTCTTGCTTGCATGCTTAGTTAGCTTCATGTGTTAGCATGTTTTTCTAACTTACTCCAGCCTAAGTCCAGCCTATTTTTGCCTCTGTTTTGACCTGTTTTGGCTTTGTCTTGGGCTGGTCAATTCAGTTGAGGCTTGTATTGCATAGTTGTAGAGTTAATGCTTTCACTAGCTTAGTGTTTTTAGGCTTTGAGCATCATTTGTGTGACTTGGTTGCATGTTTTAATGCTTTTTCATCCCTAATTCCAGCATTTTAAATCTCTGCAACCTCCATCTTTGCTTCACTTTTGCATTTGCTTTGAGGGTTGTTTCAACCTTAGGGTTGCTTAAGCTTGAGGTTGAGGCTCATGCTTAATGGTTTAATTCTCTTTTGAGGGTTCATTACCAATGGCATGAAGCTTCCCTCATGCCTTGAACTACCCCTTGGTTGACACTTTTTTTCATTCGAAGACACGCACCCAATGGATTTAATCGATTAAGGAATGAATCGGTAATGTAAAATGAGTAAACAAAATGAACAAGTAAAAGAGGCAAGAATAAGCATCTTTTGTGTTGCATTGCATGTGTTCGAATTGGACGTTAATTCGAACACAAGGAAAATTAGATGTTTCATACTCAATAGTGATGAAATGTGCCATTTTCTTTGGTCTCCATTGCCCTTGATCATGTATGATACGGTGATGGTTCTTTGAGTCATATTTGTGCATTTATTGAAATTGTACAACTTGGATCTTTGGCCATCATGCAATGAAATTGCTTGATTGGTGGTTTTGGATCCAAGTGTGTCACTCCTTTGAGGTTTTGAGATAATAAGGAGGGGGACAGTACAAACATACCTTTAGAAAGACCTTAATTTTGCTCTGTTTATGTTCTGTTGCAGTGTGGGGACCCATAGCATCAGTGGCCGGCAAGGCCTTATCCATGGCCAACAGTGCCTCGTTTCTGGCTGGCAAGGCACCCTTTTGGTCGACAGGTGGCCGGTAGCAACCTCCCATGGCCGATAGGCCACTTGTGCAACCTTCTGCAAAGAATTAGTAAGGTGGAGCAGAAAGGTTCTGAAGTGTGTTCAACCCTGCAAATAGAGCCTCTTAAGAGCAAAATGGAGGGCTTTTCGAGGTGAAAATCGAGCGCATGCATCCTCCACCTCCCGAAGCGGAGCAGTTACAGCGTAGTTTAATGCCTTGCATGCTTTGTTAGTGTGCATTTGTTTTAATTAATTAGTTTGCTAGTTGATTAAAGTATTGTAATAATTAGTAATGAGCTTGCTAGTTATTCATTGGTTTGTAATAATTAGTTTAATTAGATTAGTTAGCTTAGCTTAGAGTTGCTAGCTCTTATTCATTCAGACCCTCCTTCGCGAGGGCGTAATGTTGTAATAAGTGTGCGTGCGTGTGTGCGTGTCTTCCAACCCCGCGTCTTTCTCCTTTTTATTTAATTGCTTTTGATGGTTAGATTAGGGACGTTTCAATTAGCATACCTTATGCTTGTATGTTGCATCTATTCATTTGTCTTGCATGCATCGAGACTCGGCGTATCATTCAAACTGCATTGTAATTTCAATATCTTATTTGAATACGTGTTTAATCACATGTTGTTCAAATTGATTCATATACCATATTAGTAGCCAAACCTATTAATTGCACTATTGCATGTGTTGCATTAGTCATTTAACATAGTTATGATCATGCATCTTTCTAACTAGTTTCTTTCTTGGCTCGGAGTACTCGGTGAGTCTTTATGCTTTAGCATACTTACATGAGTGTGATCGCTATAATGCCATGTTTCGCATGCTTGCTATGAGGCTATGTGTTTACTTGATTAATTGCATGAATGCTTGTGGATGAAGGCTTATTGTTTGAATTGGAACAATTCAACAAATGTGAGTTTTAAGCCCACTTTGTTATGGCAAATCACGTTTTAAGCTCGCTATGTTTGGTGAAAAATCTGTATTCTTAAGTCCACTTGAGGATGGCAAATTCAAACCATTTTCGAAAACAAACATGAGTTGAATTGTTCCAAGTCTTGCGACTAGTCTATACTTGCTTGTATGCGTCACATAGTAAAGCTAGTTTAATAACGGAAATAAGAACACATAATGTTTATAAAATACCATATCATGATTAGTAGAGGCTAATCTTTGATCGGGCGAGGAGGGGTGTTCATTTCATGACCTTCCCCTCTCGTACCTAAGTTCCCGAGCCGAGGCAACTTTGGTGATGATGGACACGTGGCCTTTGGTACGAGTCAGGGTTTCCTAAATTTCCCCAAAAACAAAATATTTAGGTAGCGACTCTGTATCTGGAAAACAGTCCAATTTTGGCATTATTAGATTTAAAATCGATTTTCCAGAAAGGTTTGACGGATTAGACTCTTTGGTGATTATCAGTTTCACATTGTACTTGTGAGACTAGATTCACTGCCTTAGCAGAAGCTTATCATCAACACCTGAAAATGGTTTCCCATATAGGGTGAGTCAAAACCCAGTAAAGATACTCTAACACAATGTATGGATCTTAACAGAGTTATAAGGTGAATGCATATGCAATGTTCATGCCAAAATATTTTATATCTTTTTCCAAAAACCATGTAATGCCAAGTTTATATCACAATTCATGAAATCATTTCCTTTACAATAGAAAATAGGGTAGTGGATACAACACTGGGAATCTCTAGGATGTGTTTGCAAGTAGGCTACAAGTACTACCAATTGTCATTTTTATCGATACTAACCGGAAGGCTCGGCATCTATCCGCGTGGGTTTCTAGACTTTCACCAAGGACACATAGGCCAACTCAATACCACAACTACACTCCCTACCCAGATTCACCAAGATATTACCCTCTTTTCTCAAAATAATAAACATTTTCAATGTGTTAAATATGTTACAATGCTCAATGCAAATGAATGATAAATTAGTTTCAATTCACCTAATTCTCATGCAATTTCTACAACAATCATAGTGTAACACCCCGAAATAAGAGACAATAAACCATCCATCATATTCATTAAATAACAACACATGTATATTATCTTTCATTCGTTTCCAATTACAAATATAAAAGAGTAACATATGCAGATATACATTCACATGTCTATCCTTGAATCTACACATATATTACATAATAGAATGAACATCAAGCAAATAAGAAATGCCCTAAAGGCTTACAGTTTTCCAAAACAGTGCTTGGTTGCAACAAAATGGATTTAAATCCAATACAGTTAAAGCACTAAGCTTGTACAAATAAATACAACAAAACAAACAAAATGAAGCTTCTGCTTCTAAGTCCTCCCATGCTACTGCCTTGGCGGAGGCATATCATCTGCACCTGAAAATGATTTTCCCACATAGTGTGAGAACCCGAATACAAAAATAAAGTAAATAATTAAATAATAATAATTTTACAATCTCAAATATCTTGATGGTAAATCCTAAGGTGCAAATTAAATTTTTTTTGGAGGATCTTTTAATTAATTTTAAAACCTAAAATAAATTTATGGTGAAAGTTTTTAATTTAGAGGCAAGATTTATTATTTAAAATAAAATAAAATAAAATAAATAGAGAAGTAGGTGTGTCAGTTTACTGGTTATATATATATAAAGGATAATAAGACCCTAATTCTTATGATATTGTTTCCCACAACTTTCCGAGCAGCAGTGAGAGTTAAAGAGAGGGAGAGAGACGTCTAGGTTATTGGGTGAAAAGTGCTGAAAATTGTTGAGTTTTGTGGTGGCCATTGGCAAGGTAAATCCCTTATTTTTTTTTTATTCCCTCACTATCTTTTTCTTCTTCTTGTGAGTTGCTGCGTAGTTGATGGGTCAAATCGGTGAAGTAGGTACATGTGTTGGGCATTGCTATGAAATATTTGGCTGATTGGGATAGTATTCTGTGTATATTATTATCATGCAAAATTTTAAAGCGAAATAAGGAGCTAAAGTCGTTAGATAAGAATTCTACACAGAACCACAAACTTTAAAAATCGAGGAATCATATCAAACGAATGAATTTTGAACTAAAATTTTAACAGTAGATTAATTACATATTGAATTGCATATCTGAATTTTCTCATAATTTTTGAGAGTCGAAATCTATATTAACTGCTGTGTTCAAATCTGTCCACAAAACTAGTTTAAAACAATAGTGTAGACGCGCCCCGAGAGGGCCTCGCTACTACAGTTCGGACTCGATTTTTGTCACGGTTCTTAATCTGAACCAAAGAGTCCAAATCCGGCAAATTGTTTTGAGAAAATAGATTTTTGAAAGAAGTGCCAAACATGGACTGCTTTGCTAGATACAGAGTCGCCACCTAAATATTTTATTTTGGGAAAATTTAGGAAACCCTGACTCGGTGCCAAAGGCCATGTGTCCGTCATCACCAAAGTTGCCTCGGCTCAGGAACTTGGGTACGATTGGGGAAGGTCAGCTATGAGCGCCTCCTCTCGCTCGATCCGAAGATCGGCCTCTACTAACCATGATATCCAATTTTGAAAACGTTATGTGTTCTTATTCCGGTTATTAGCCTAGAATTACTATGTTATGCGCACAGCAAACAAGTATAGACCAACTCGCCTAAATTGGAACAAAAAATAGCCTGTTTGTTTTGAAAATGGTTTGCTACCCGCAAGTAGGCTAAAATGCAGGTTTTGCCACCCTTAAGTGGGCTTTAGAAAAGATGGTTTTGCCACTATCTAGTGGGCTTAAAACTCGCAGTTTTAATGTATTATTCCAATTTAGGTAATTCAACCTCCATCCACAGGCATTCAAACAGTTATATCACATAAGCAGCTAGCCTCATGGTAATTATGCAATTATGGCAACACTCACACGCATGTGGTATGCTAAAGCATAAAAGCTTACCTAGTACTCCAAGCCAAAACAGAAACTAGTTAGCAAACATGCATGACCCTAGTCCATGTTAAGTGGCTAATGCATCACATACAGAATGCAATTAGACAAGCTCGGCTAATCTATAATGACATGTGAAATGCTACGACTAACACGTATTCAATTTGGAATCGAAATACAAATGCAGTTAGCATGATGCGCCGAGCCCGGTGCATGCAAGACAAATGTGTGGATGCACGCATGCATAGCATAAGGTATGCTAAATTAAACATATCCTAATACTAACCATCAAAAGCTGGTAAATAAAAGGGAGAAAGACGTGGGGTTGGAAGACATACATCACACACACGTACACTTATTACAGTTGTGCCCTCGCTCGGAATGTCCGAATAAATATTACAGTCCGAATGAATAATACTAAACTAATTATTACAGGACTTCTAATTTAATTAATCAAATTAAATGCAAAAAGGGAAAGGCCGCAACCCTGCCTCGGAGTGCGTGGATGATGCATGTTCGAGTCCGTCTTGCCTGGAAAGCCCGCACCATACCACTGCTGCCTTTGTTTACACTGCCCTACTTCTCTGAAAACTGCCAAAATCCTGGGACAGGTTCCCTGAACCCTGTAGGACACCATCAGCTGAAGGGAATACCCACCGGCCATGGAGCTTATCCATAGGCTGGGGTTTCATGCCATCGGCCACCAATCCATGGCCGGTCGGCACTCTATACTGCCGGTCGGCAGAAACTCCCTGCAGAAACTGATTTTTGACAGCAACAAGGACAAACAGTGTATGGCATGGCATTTCAAGCAAATGTATGCGCGGGCACACTCCCTATCATGCAAGGGACTCAAGGGAGCATGGCCCTCGACCCTTGGGCCATCAATTGTGCATTTTGATGCATGATGACCTAAGGAGCCAAGGTTGCGATTCAATGAAAATGCATGCAACACACGAATGAAGACCAAGACCCTATCATGTCAAGGTCAAGGGTCTCGGTGACTGAGAGTTAAGGCGTGTTACATCACTCGTAGTATTCTTAACCCTCACACTTGGTTTGACACCCCAAACCAAGCAATGCAATGCATGTTATGCAAACATGGCTCGAAAATGCAACATATCACAAAAAAAAAGCAAGGCATGCCAAATGTAATGCAACATATCATGGAAAACATGCAATTAGAGGCAACAAGTCAAACATACAACCATGTCCAAGAAGGGACTTAGACTGAAATGGGAGGCCTCAAACACCCCCAAAAACAGTGGCTAAAAGTGCCTCAAGTGATGGACAAAATGCACTACAAACATGCAAGCCAAAACGGGGGGCCAAAGCTAAGGCATAACAAAGGGCATTCTAGCACCACTAACCCAAACAAGCATGGCATGAACTATACAACCAAAAACAGAATTTTAGTATGCAAAAAGAGCTCCAAAACCCACACATATGGCATCCCAAATGAAACAAACACCTAGGCATACACAATGCACGTTTCAAGGCATAAGAGGGTACAACTTCAAAGCATGAGAGAAGTGATGAATGCAAGTATACAAGCATGGTTTAGGGACTGAAATGATATGCTAAGTGATTCCAAATTACCGAAACAGCCTAACCAATGCATGTTCATGACCCATACCCTTAAGGCTCTCAAGCCAAAATGCAAAGAGGTGACACCAAACATGGCAAGCATGACTGAAATAATGGCCAACAGACCTTGAACATGGCAAAATGATGCTAATACCTTCATAATATTAGGCTAGATCATGCGAGAATCATGGCCTTAATGTATGGCATACCTCTAGGCAACCTTGAGGAGATATAAAGCAAGTATAATATGCATGAAAGAGACCAACAAACCCACATGAGACAGAGGTAAAACATGTTGTATAAACACCAAATAAGCTCTGAAATGAAGCTAAACAAGATTAGACATGCATGCTACCACATTGAGCCAAATATGCAAACAAGAGAGAGACCAAGGGAGAGGGGTGTCCCTCCCCTATGCAAGACCTCAAACCCTCTTCTTTACCACTGAAAATCCACTGGATTTCAGTGGTGAAAAGAACCAAACACTCAAGCAAACAAAGCCTAACAATGGAAGCACCAAAAGGGCCAAACAAGGCCTAAGAGGGTGAGTTCGACCCCAAACCACAAAACACCCTTAATGAAAGTTCTTAAGAAAGAAAATATAAGACTTTTTTATGTTATACTCAAAGCTTGAATCAGCATGCGAGACAGGTCAAGAACCAATGCAAGATTGGGGATAATAAAGTGAAAGTCTTACCCTTGAAGAACACTTCAAGAACAGTTGGTCCAGCCACACTCTACTGAGCAAAATCAGTCCAAAATCTCAAAAAACAACCCTCAATGCCTCTCAATCTTGGAGCAAGGTGTAATGGTGTGTGTATTAGTGCAAACGTAAGGTCAAAATGCACTTTTAGGCCAAGAAAACACACACAAGGGAGGAGAGAGAGGGAAATATAGAGAGAGAGAGTGTGTATATATCAGATGTATATGTATATAAGCTCTGGTTTTTATGTTCAAAACTCTAACCCTAAACATGGTGGAGGAGAGCTCTTTATATAGGCAAAGGCAAAGGCTTAAGCTTCTCAAAGAAGCTAAGTAAAAAGGGGCAAAGGGTGCAAGGGGAGTCAAGGCTTCTTGGAGAAGCTATGACAAAGGGTCAAGCTTCTCCAAGAAGCTTGACCAAAGGGTTCAACCATCTAGAAGGAAAGAGGGGGTCAAAGACTCAAAGTGGTCATCCCCGTGCATGGGGAGGAGTGATGGTGCATTCCAGCTGGCACAGCTGGCATGCACCATACCTGAAGGGTGCAGATCGGCCAGCAAAAGAGGTCACCGGCCAAAACAAAGTGCCCGTCGGCAAAATATAGTGCCGACCGGCCATTGGTTTTAAGAAAACACTACCGGTGGCACCAAGAAATGGCCGGTGAGGGGGGATGGGGACAGCCGGTGGGGTGTGAGGATGGCCAACAAGCCATTCCCTGCCTTCCAAGGAAAAACACAAGTTTTTGGTGTAAAACCAGACACCGAACAGTCGAGTCAAGAGATCCTGAGGCAAGGCGTGCAACCGAGACCTCCGGGAACTCAAGACGAATGATCACCGAGCGTTCAAGCGGTGACGCCCAAGTCTTGAGGACGGTCAAAAATGGGGTGTCTACAAATAGCTTCGGAAGTGTTGTTCTCTTTGGGTATAAATCTAAAAATTATCAAATCAGCATCATTAGAACCGGTTACGAGTCTAGTTTCTTACATTTTTGGCCTTGCATTGATTGCTCGTGTATGTTAAAAGAACCATTAATTTCTTTAAAGTGCTGTAGAAAATAACCTGTTTAGGCATAATTAATTGTAAATAATTATTGTGATAAGAAAATCCAGTAAAACCAATTGGGTTTGAAACTTAGGATATATTAGTTGATATCTGGAGGGTTTTAGAATTTTTCGAATAGCGTGGAGTGGGTTTTGTAATTTTCAAATTTAGCGAATAGATTGGGAAAGCTTATTTAAAATTCTAATTTATCTTAAAGTTACTTTTAATTAAGTTTCGATTTGAACCCATGTCTTGGGTGATTTTAGACCTTGAAGAACATGAGCTTGGGTAAAATTTAGGAGTAACAGTGAGTTGGGTTGAGCCGTTTTAGTGCGCTTTAGTTTGGGGTTACTTTATTATTTAGTATTTTTAAATTAGTAGTGATGTGTAGTTTTTATACGTGGTTCAGGGCACTAGTTGGACTTTTATACTCTATTCGAGGATTACATTATTCTATTTTCAGGCAAGCAGTTTCATGCTACATATTTTTATAAATGTTCCCCTACCCTGAACTGTTGGAAAATTAAATTGTTGTTTCAGAACTAAACTGTTTTGATAAATTATTATATTATCAATGAAATCAAATTATTTCTGAAATATGTGTGAACTTGGGTTACTGTAAACTATTTGTTTTGGTCTCATGTTTATAATGGTGAACTACCATGTTTTGCAAAACTGATGTGTATTGATTATTGGGATCATCTGTATATTTTAGTCTAGGAAAATTATTCCACTGTGTGTGGTGACTCTGGCCACTAGAGAACAGATCCTAGTTGGGCAGTGATGACTCTAGTGCTCAACGATTGTAAGGAAAAGACCTAGGTTAGGCTAGGTGACCTTTAATCAGATTATCTTAGAGAAAAGGCTCGGGTTGCCACCCTGAGGATGACTCTTAGTTCAGTGTTGGATCCAATGGAGCTTATAGCCTTGAGAATTGTGTGGCATGTTACTTGTTATTTCTTGGTACCTAGAAAATTATTGGTGTTCATGTTGTAATCTATTTTAAGTGAAAAATGTCATTTATCATGTTCTTGAGAGACATGAGTATTTCAACTGTTGAACTGTGGAACCTTCTTTTTGAAATAGATTGTCTTTATCAAACTGTATGCCAACCTAATTTCTGTGATATATATCTTATTTTGGAATTGAACCCTGTTTTAAAATTTGTATTTACTATCCATGTTGCTGCTCACTGAACTATCAGCTGACTTAGTTGTTGATCACTTCCAGGTGTTAGAAGGACTTAGAGTGGACTCATGGAGTAGCGGGGACTCAATTGCATGGACCTCTAGGATATTCATTATTTTGTTTTAGTTTGTCATGTCGGTTTTGTGCATACATTGTGGTTGGATTTTATTTAAAATTATTTTATTTTATGGGCGATTTGTGTTCCATTTAGTATACATTTTGGAAGTTGGTTATAGTTGATTTTACCATTTATACTTGTGACTTGTCACTGGTGGGTTTTGATTTATTTATTTCTGGGCTATCATCACATTTATTCTTTGTGATTTTGGGTTCATGTATAGGCTTACGTGTGCCTTGGGCTAAGTCCCTGTGGGCCACGGCCGGTCATGCCCGGATTTGGGGTGTGATACATAGGGTGAGCTAAAGCCTAATAGAAATAATCCAACACAGTGTATGAATATTAATAGAGTTATGGGGTGAATGCATATGCAATGTTCGTGTCAAACACATTTTATATCTCTTTCAAAACCATGCAATGCCAGGTTTATATCACAATTCATAGAACATTTCATTTGAATAGAAAATAGGACTGTGAATACAACTTTGTGAATCTCTAAGTACGTGTTTGCAAGTAAACTATAAAAGTACCACCAATTTGTGATTTTTACCGGTATTAATCGAAAGGCTCGACACCTATTTGCGTGATTTTCTGGTCTTTCACCAAGGACACACAAGCCAACTTATAACCATTTTTTCTCAAAACAATATACATTTTAATGTGATAATATGCAACCATGCCCAATGTAAATGGATGAGAAAATAGTTCCAATTCACTTAGTTCTCATTCAATTTCTACAACAATCATAGATATCCTTCACCGATAGCCCAAAGCAGATATCTCTAAACAGATAAATAAATTCCATAAAGATAAACTTTCCAGATTTCAAGATGTGAGTAGTATTACATACTCAACTCCACTATCCTCATCAACATCAATCCAAACTTACAATTTCAACATCAACTCCATTTATCAAAGCGAAATCAACATTGGAGATTCCTAGGGAAAAAACCTTATTTTCTTTATAAACCATTTCCCAAGGTAAAAATCCATCTTTTCATCATATCTTAACAGTAAATATCTATCCACAATCATTTTCGACAAACCCTTTGAAAACCCCTCTTTTGTTATCAAGCCAAAACCCTAGGTTGTTCAAAAATTCACTTTTTCACAATGTTGTTTTATGAAAACAAATAACTAAGTTAAAGATCATAAAGAAGTGCAGAGAAATCCTTACCTCAAGCATAAAAGGATGCAAGAGAAAAACTCAGAAAACTCAACGTTAATGAAACCACAAACCTCTTGGATCAAAAGGAAGCTCTTGACATGATCTACAATCTATCTCAAAGGATCAAGGTGAAAAGATATCTCCAGGTGAGTAAATCTGAAGATCTAAGTGGAAAAAGTTGAGTTTTGAGAGAAAGAAAGATAAGTCAAGGGTAAAGAGGGAAAAAGAGAAGCAACTAATAAGAGGAAAGTGGTTTTGGGTCTATGTATAGTGACTAGGTATTATTAGAATAATAGCTCCAAATTCAAATGAAAAGAACAAGTCAAAAATTCCCAAAAAGTAGGGCCTAAGCCGAACAAAAATCTAGAAATAACTCACAGTAGTCCACCCTCAAGACAGTGGTGTCGATCCTCAAGAAGAAAAGCTGAGGCACTAATGTTGGCTGCAGGCAAGGGTCAACCTACGAACCTATGGTGTCGACCTTATTTTTCAGTAGACAACCCAGAACAAAACAGTAAGAGAATGGTCAACCCTAGGAACTTATGGTGTCGACCCTATATTTCAGTAGTGATTTCCAGGATTGAGCAGCAAGACAGTGTCGACACCACCCAGACTGGTGTCGTCCCCAGAGGCCAACAACAGGACAAGTGTCGACACCACCAAGACGAGTGTCGACCCTAGGAGCAGAACAAAATAAGAAAAAGGAAGGCAATGTCAACACCACCAAGAAGGGTGTCGACCCTTGAAGCCAAAACCAAACATAAAGAGAGAGAAGAATGACCGCTATTGATATGGTTTTTCGGATTCAAAAAAAATAAATGGGTTAGGTCTAAACTAGGATCGCTATATATAGTTATCCTCAATCGATAGTCCAAAACAGATATCTCTAAACAGATAAATAATTTCTAATAAAGATATACCTTCCAACATCTCAAAATAGAAGTGATAATTCATATCCAACTCCACCACCATCATCATTGTCATTCCAATTTTATAAAACCAACTTCAATTCCATTTTCTCTTTATAAAATCAAATATTCACAATTTAGAGCAAAATCCCATTTCTTTAAAAATTCAAATCCAAGGACAAAAATCTACCATTTTACCACAACTCAACCACATTTATAATTCCACAATCCTTTTCAAGAACCCATTGAAAATCCCTCTTTTGATTTCAAACCAAAACCCTAGATTTAGTCAAAACTCTCCAATATCAAGATTTCTTTCAAAAGACAAATAACTAAGTTAAAAAAACATATTAAAATGCGGAGAAATTCCTACCTCAAAGCTAGAAGAGAGAGAGAGAGAGAGAGAGAGAGAGAGAGAGAGAAGAAACCTCGACAAAGCCAAAAACTAACTTTGCTCCGTTTAGAATGAACCTCTAGGTGAGCTCTACCTTTTTAACAAAGGGTCTAGGGTATAGAGATCAATGGATTGAGAGTATTTGGAGGTTGAAGGTGAGTTTTAGAAAGAAAGAGTCTAGATTTAGGATTTTGAAATGTTTAGAGAGCTATGAAAAGGTGACTCAAATAGTGACTTTTACGGATTGCTATATGCGTAGACTGCTCGAGTGACCAGAACACCACTTGAGCAACCAGACACAAAAAGAGAGGCCATTTGAGTGAACAAAGTACCGCTCAAGCAAAGAACACCACTCTCCTAGTACTTTTGCAGGCCTGTAAAGTATTAAGAGTTCTAAAACACCGCTCGAGCTCAAGAAGGACCGCCCAAGCGTAAGAAACACCGCTTTAGCATAGAATGCCATACTCCGAGTAGTTTTACGAACCGGCAAAAGTATTGGAAGTTCTCAAAGTTCACTCAAGCATAAGACAGTTCCCTCGAGCGAACAAGCCAAAATCTAGACAGCAACAGTTTTGAAAAACTAACTCCCAACCTATTTTAAACACAACCAAAACACTCCAATAACTAAACTCAACAAGGAATCAGGCGAAAGAAGACATGAATAACCATCAAGACAAGGAATCCCGGATCCAAAACAATTCTAGTTTAAACCAGAATCATTATACCACCCATTTTCTTGCTTTTGAATCCGAGAACCGGTGTACTTAATTGTTGTTTATCTCATTTCCATCTCTTTACTTGTTGAGATTGGCTATTGGGAGTTTTGGTTGTGTTTGAAACAGGTTGAAAGTTTTTCCATGAGTTGTTGCCCAGATTTTTGCTTCTTTACTCGAATAGTCTTTCTTGCACTCGAGCGGTCTTTTACAGTCTGTAAAACTACTAGAAATGTGATATCTGCACTCAAATGATGCTTCTTGCGCTCAAGCGATCTTTTACAATTTGCAAAACTACTGGGAGGGGTCATTGTGTGCTCGAATAGTGGTTTTGGTCGCTCAAGCGGTGTCACTTATTGTCTCTATTCGCTCGAGTGGTGTTTTGGTCACTCGAGTAGTCTGCGCATATATTCGTCCAAGAAAAGGCCATTTTGAGTCAATTTTTCATCTCATTCTCTCTATAAACATTTCAAAACCCTGAATCCACACGCTCTCTCTCTAAGTTCTTACCTTTTAACTCCAAATACTCTTAATCCTTTGATTTCTTCACCCTAGTCCTTTGGAGTAAAAGATTGAGCACGTCGAAGACTTCATTCTAATTGGAGAAGCTAGTGTTTTCGGTTTCGTCAAGTTCTACCCCTTGTTTTCTTTTGTCTTCTACTTTGAGGTAGGGATTTCTTTGACTCTTTCATATGATTTTTAACTTAGTTATTTGCTCTTTTAAAATGGTTAATGATTTGGGGATTTTGAGAAAACCTAGGTTTTGGGCTTGAAATCAAAAGAGGAGTTTTCTAAATGGATTCTTGAAAATAGTTGTGGGAATGTGTTTATGAGTGAGATATGTTAAAATGAAGGATATCTTTTCTTAAAATTGATTTTGTAAGAAAATGGGATTTTGTTCTAAATTTTGGATATTTAGATTTGTGAAAGAAAATGGAAAATGATGTTGGGTTTCATGAGATTAGAACAATGATTATGTTAATGATGATGGTGGAGTTGAATATGTAATATGACTCCCTTTGTAAAATATGGAATTGTATATTATGTTTGGAAACTATCTGTGTATAGAAATATTTGTTTTAGGCTATCGGTGGAGGATTGTCGTGATTGTTGTAAACATTGCATGAGGAATAGGTTGAATTGAAACTAATTTCTCATACATTGTGCATTGAGCATCATTTCATATTGAACATTGTAAATGTATTAATTTTGAGAAAAAGAGGTGAATACCTTGGTGAATCTAGTTAAGAGGTGTAGTTGTGGAGATGATATTGGCCTATGTGTCCTTGGTGAAAGTCTAGAAACCCGTGCGGTTAGGTATCGATCCTTTCGGTTAGAACTGGTAAAATGGCTTTGGTAGTGCTTGTATAGCCTATTGGTAGACACGTACCTATAAATTCCTAGTGTTTTGTATTCACTGTCCTGTTTTCTGCTATAAATGGATTATTTTCATGAATTGATTTATAATTTGGCATTGCGTTGTTTTGAGATAGAAAACGAGGAATGTTTGACAAATGGCATGCATGTGCATTCACATTATAATTTGGCTAAGACTCATATACTGTGTTAGAGTATCCCTACTAGGCTTTGGCTCACCCTATGTGGGAAATAACTTTTAGGTGTTGAAGATATGCCTCTACCAAGGACATAGCTTGGGAGGACTTGGATCTTAAGGTTTTATTTTTGTTTTCTTGATGTAATTATTTTGTTTAAGCCCTGGGCTTTACTTGTATTGAGTTTAAAATCATTTTGTTGTAACTAAATATCATCTTGGAAAGTTATAGCCATTAAGGCATTTCATTACTTGGTTTTACTTCCCTTTTTACTCTTGTATCCATGCCATATGCTATAGATTCAGAATCTATAATTTGTAAATATATATTACATATGTCATTTTTTGTAATGATTAAAGATATAATGAATAGAAGTTATGAGATTGTTGATCAATTGTAGCACTATTATGAGATGGGTTAATGCTAATTATTTTGGGACATTACAAATTGATATCAGAGCTACCTGGCTAGAATACTTTGGGATTGTGGGATGTAGTTTTTACTACAAAGGGTTCTCTTATTTGATGATAGTAGAAATAGACCTAGTATGCTATGTGATAACATGCCTATGTTACTAAATGAGTATGAGATTTAATTTCTTAGATATTGATTGGGTCTACGAGTTCTAGAAGTCCAGTCAGAAGAGCACTTGATCACTACTATTTCTAACTGGAACTCTGACAACGTCGCGGGACGGTCACTATCCAGAAAGGAAATTCATTTGTGTTTATTTGATTAAATGTTTAAGTGGAGTGAATTGCTTGTTGTTCATCGCATTAGGATGTGAGTAAATTAGCTTTAGCACATTTATGAATGTGCTAATCTATTGTGTTACCTTTATTAGGATGTCAAGACGTGGGCGTGGTAGTGGTAGGCATGGTAGGCCTAGACGGCAGGAGGTGCTGTTACCGGATGAAATTCCGGTGCAAGAGGAAGGGGTTGGTCAGGCCAACATGGGCGAGCCAGCAAGTCAACAAGCTATGGGCACTTTGGCCTGGGAAATGGCTGGTGCTTTACGGGAGTCTATAGACATTCTTAGGGCTGAGAATCAAGTCCAGACCTATGTCGCTGAGAAAGAGCCATCCTTTCTAAAGAGGGAGTTCTTCCAATCAAATCCGGATGAGTTTTTAGGGGACCCAAAAGAGCCATTGAAGGAAGATAAATAGCTTGAGTAAATGTTAAAGACGTTGAGATTCTTGGCATCGAGAATGATGGTTTGAGGGTGACCTTAGCATCCTTCCAACTGAAGAGAGATGTGGGTCAGTGGTGGAATTATGCGCGTGGATGCATTTGAGTGACTTGGGAGGCCTTCGTCAATGACTTCCAAGACAAGTTCTTGCCTCCCACTGTTAGGGTGAAGTTAAGGGATCAGTTCTTGAAGCTCATGCAACTGAACGCACATGTAGCAGCGTTTGAGGCAGCTTTTACTAGTGTCTCTAGATTTGTACTGGAGCTTGTGGCAACGGAGGAACGCCGTTGTCTCGAGTTCGAGAAGCGACTGAGGACCGGGCTTCTTTTCAAGGTGGTCGGATCTATGATTAGGGATTATGGTCGCCTTGTGGAGACAGCGCCTCATTTAGAAACCGTGATTCATATAGAGAAGGAAAGGATTAGGGGTTCCAAGCAGAGGAGTCAGGAGGTTCAGGGAGAGACTCGGGACAGCAAGAGGTAGAGGGGTTCCACCCCACAACAGTCCCAGAAAGTACAGTTCAGATCCACTTTTCCTGTATCGAGTTTTGGTTCAAGAAGGGGTAGTTAAGGTGGGATCACTTGCTTTAAGTGTGGTCAACTGGGCCATAAGTCTTCAGTTTGCCCACAGAGAGGAGAATGACAACAGTCTGCACCGTCTTCGGCTCGTCCATAGAGCCAGAGTCAGGAGAGAGAGCAGCTGTATACCTGTTATCAATGTGGGCAGTCGAGGGCACTTGAGGAGGTTTTGCCCTCAAGCAGGTAACACATCTGGTGCATCTAGTTCGAGGTAGACACAGAGCTACCAACCTACCTAGTCAGCATAGGCCTCGAGAGCCACTCAGAGAGCCTTTTTGACTTAATAGCTTATTAGTCTTATGCTTCAAGGGGTGAGCAGGTAGAGCAGAGACTTATGGGGCCTGTGTATACTGTTACCATGCCAGATCAGTTGCCAACACCCTTTGTTTTGAGAGGTAACTTCTTATTTTTTAATTCTATTGCCAATGTTTTGATTGATATTGGTGCATCTCATTCCTTTCTTTCATCTGCATTCACATCATTTTTGGGGTTAAAAATGGCTCAGTTAGCATCTTCACTCAGGGTAGAGTCACTAGTTGGGGGTAAGGTCGACTTGGACCAGGGATGTCGCGGTTGTACGATTGAGATTGCCGGTCGCTGATTGTAGACACCCCATTTTTGATCGACCTTAAGACTCAGACGTCATCGTTTGTGCGTACAATGATTGTGCATGTTTGCGCATGTTTTGAGTGCCCGAAGTTCTCGACTGAGTGCCTTGTCTTTAAGCCTCTAAACCCTCTATGTTTTGGCCTTGTTTTTGGGCCAAACCTTGGTGCCTCTTGCCTGGAGGGGAGAAGGGCCCTGCCGGCCACTTTTGGCATTTGTTAGCCACTTTTTCTCTTTGTAAGCCACTTTTTCTCTTTGCCAGCCACTTGAAGTGGCTGGTCAACTAGTTACAGTGGCCGACCAGCCAGTTGAAGTGGTTGACGGCCCTGCCGGCCCTTTTTGGCATTTGTCAGCCACTTTTTCTCCTTGCCAGCCACTTGAAATGGCCGATCAGCTAGTTAAAGTGGCCGACCAGCCAGTTGGAGTGGCTGACGGCCCTGCCGGCCCCTTTTGGCATTTGTCAACCACTTTTCCTCCTTGCCAACCACTTGAAGTGGCCGGTCAGCTAGTTAAAGTGGCCGACCGGCCAGTTGAAGTAGCCGGTGGCCTTTTTTCTGCTTTTTCAGATATTTTGTGTGCCAACTATTGCACACTGGGTGTATCCTCCATACACGTGTATGGATGGATTCAAACAATAACTTGTCAAAGAAGCTTTTGCTTGGTTTTTATGTATAATGGGAGCCCTCTTCCCCTTGTTAAAGGTTCAGAATTTTGAGAGACAAAATTTCACTCTTTCTCTATAACTCTCTCTCTCTGTTGCTTGAAAGTGAGTTTTCTTTGCATATTTTGCCTACAACCCCTTAGCCAAACATCTCCACCTTGTTGCTGAGATTCTTAAAGGCTTTGTTTGGGTTCAAAAAACTGGTTTTGGCTCAGAAAAGCTGCTGTCTTGCTGCTGTCCTTCACGGGTGAGCATATTCCCCTTTTAAGTTTGTTTTTGTATACTAGTTTGGGCCACCTTTGCATGTTATTTTGGCCTAGTTGTTAACTACAAAAACCTCTATTTTTGAGTGCTAAAAATGGTTGTCTGAGGTCCTTTTGGAGTTAGGGTGGTCCACCCTCATTTGTAGCTTTATTTGCTAAGTTTGGTGCCTTTCTTTAAAGCTTTTCAAACAACCTTGTTTTGGCCTTTTAACCATTGAAATCCAGAGGAATTTTAGTGGTGGAAAGGTGGTTTTAAGGTCCAAAATATGAGGGGGTGACCCTCCCTCTTCATCTCTTGTTTACATGTGTTGATGGCCTACAAAGTGAGCATGCTTTTCTACCCTTTTGGAGCTTGGTTTAAGCATGTTTTTGCCACTAATTTGCCATGTTATAACTCTGTTTTTTGCAGGTTTGGTCACCTCTTGCATGCTTCTTACACTTGTAGTGTAATCTTACTTAGTAGCCTAGCGTGTGTGATGATTTAGCCTATCATTCTACCATGAGTTAGCTTAATTTCAGCATGCTTTTGGCTCTAATTTAGCATGCTCGAGGCCTGTTTTGAGTGGTCTTGGTTATATATGCTTTGCTTTGTATTGTTGTAGTGTAAGTGGCCTTTACTAGCTTTGTGATTTAAGGCTTCTAGCATGCTTTGCTTGGGTTGTTTACATGTTTTGGCATCATTTAGCATATAATTTCAGTGCATATAATGTAGTCACACTCTCACATATCTCACTCGTTCATAGCTCTTGAGAGTTATGTCTTATGCCTTGTTTGTGAACCAACATATGAGCATACTTCTCTTGCCTTTTGTGCCTTAATTTCAACATGTTTAGGCCACTGATTTGGCATGTTTTAGGTCTGTCCATAGCTGGTTTGGTGGTTTGAGCTTGATAGTGCATGCCCCTTGTGTAATGCTCTTTACTAGTTTTGATGTTTTTGACCCTCAACATGTTATGCTTGTATCGCTCGCATGCTTTAAGGTTTTTAGCATGCCACCTCAGCATTTGTGTTGCATTGCATGTCTTTGGATCAGGCATTAATCCAAACACGAGAAATGTGGGACGTTTTATACTCAAAGTGATGAAATGTGTCGCATTTCTTGGTCGCCAATACCTTTGATCATGCATGATGGGGTGGAGGCTCTTTGTGTGCTGTGTGTGCATTCATCAACATGGTCCAAGCTTGGTTTTTGGGCCACCATGCATTGTGATGCTTGGTTGGTGGCTTGAAAACCGAGCACTGCACTCCTTTGAGCTTGAGACATAGTAAGGAGGGTGGTAGTACACACATTTCCTTGCAAATACATTGTTGTGCCTCTATTGTTCTCTGTTGTAGCAAAACCAGCAGCCTGGAAAATAAGTGGCTGACCGGCTACTTAAAGTAGCTGACCGGCCACTCCAACTAGCTGACCGGCCAGTTAAAGTGGCTGTCAGCCACTTTTTGTGGCTAATCGGCCACCAGCCCAGTTTTGTGCAAAAATGATTCTGTTTTGGAGCAAAAACAGTGTGGAGGTTGATTCAATGTTCAGAAACCAAGGTGAGTGCAAACAGAGGCAATTGATGGCAAAGCAATGGATTTTCGAGCAGACGTCAACCGAGCATGCATATCTCCCTCGCCCGCTAGGCCGCTTTACTTGCTTTAATTAGCTTAGTGTTAGCTAGTTATTCAATTGTGTTGTAATAATTAATTAGCTTAGCATAGTTAATTAGTTGGTTTGTAATAATTAGCCTTAATTAGCATAGCTAGTTGGCTTATTTATTCGGACCCTCCTTCGCAAGGGCAATGTTGTAATACGTGTGCGTGTGTGTGTGCATGTCTTCCAACCCCACGTCTTTCTCCCTTTTATTTATCTGCTTTCAGTGGTTAGATTAGGGATTGTTTTCAATTAGCATACCTTATGCTTGCATGTTTGTATTCATTCATTTGTATTGCATGCACCGGGCTCAGCGCATCATTCAAACTGCATTGTACTTCAATACCTATTTGAATATATGTACCAATTGTTGCATTCATATGCCATCTTAGATAGTCGAGCTTATTTAGTTGCATTATTGCATGTGTTGCATTAGGCATCTTGTATTGTTAGGATCATGCATTCTTTCTAACTAGCTTCTGTTTTGGCTTAGAGTACACTATGAGTGTTTACGCTTTAGCATCCTTGCATGAGTGTAAGTGTTGCCATGGTAGCATGTTTACCATAAGGCTATTTGCTTAAGTGATTTAACTGCATGAATACCTGTGGATGAAGGCTTTATTACTTGAATTGGGATAATTCATCAAAA
This sequence comes from Camellia sinensis, assembly GCF_004153795.1. NCBI lineage: Eukaryota > Viridiplantae > Streptophyta > Magnoliopsida > Ericales > Theaceae > Camellia > Camellia sinensis. The sequence continues at coordinate 304,177 of NW_021031265.1, read as the reverse complement.
TGTGAGTTTTAAGCCCACTTTGCGAAGTGGCAAATTATGTTTTCAAGCCCACTTGAGGGTGGCAAATCGGCGCTTTAGCCTACTTGCGAGTAGCACTTTCAAACCACCTTTCAAAAACAAACATGAGTTGTTCCAATTCTTGCGATATAGTCTATACTTGTATGTTGTGCGCATCACATAGTAAAGTTAGCTAATAAATCGGAATAAGAACACATGTGTCTATAAAATAACATATCATGCTTAGTAGAGGCCGATCTTTTGATCGGGTGAGCGAGGGTGCTCATTTCATGACCTTCCCCCCTCGTACCCAAGTTCCTGAGCCGAGGCAACTTTGGTGATGACAGACACGTGGCCTTTGGCACGAGTCAGGGTTTCCTAAATTTTCCAAAATAAAATATTTAGGTGGCGACTTTGTAATCTAGTAAAGCAGTCTAGTTTGGCATAATTTGATTTAAAATATGATTTTCCAAAACAATTTGTTGGATTAGACTCTTTGGTGATTTATCAGTCTTACATTGCACTTTGTGAGATTAGATTCAGAACCGTGACAGGAGTCCGAACTGTTGTAGCATGAACCTAATTCGAGCCCTCTCTAAAAGGAGGGCGCGCGGAGGAAGTTCGGGCGGTCTACACCGACTTCCTTTTGCTTTTGTATTGCTAGAAATGTCGAGTTTCGATGTCATCTTAGGTATGGATTGGTTGTCTTCATACCATGCTATTATAGATTGTTACCATTAGAGAGTTACGGTGTACACCTCAAGTGGTGACTTTTTTTTTTTTTTTTTTTTTTTCATTGTTTTGATTTCCTGAGGGACCGAGCTGATAGAGTTTTGTCGTCAGTATGTGACTCATGTGGTTAGGGCGAGTTTAGTTGTCTTCTTGTAACTTTCTTGGGTGGTGAGAGTGATGTGGTCTGAGTTGAGCTGTTAAGGGCAGTTTGTGAATACCCGGACGTCTTTCCTGAGGATTTTACTAGTTTGCCACCCCACCGAGAGATTGAGTTCTCCATTGAGTTAGTGCTTGGCACGACACTGACTTCCATGGCACCATATATATTTGCACTTGCTGAGTTGTATGAGTTAAAGATTCAACTCGAAGAGTTGTTAGATAAGGGCTCCATTCACCCTGGTATATCGCCTTGGGGAGCACCGACTCTCTTTTCTAAGAAGAAGGATGGCACTTTGCGATTGTGTATCGATTACCGGATGTTGAACTAAGTAACTGTCAAGAACAAGTACCCATTACTTCGTATAGATGAGCTGTTTGACCAGTTGAAGGGGTCTTGTTGTTTTTCTAAGATTGACTTGAGATCGAGTTATCACCAGTTGAGAGTGAAGGAGGAGGATATTTAGAAAATGACATTCCGTATGCAGTATGGTCATTTTGAGTTCTTAGTGATGCCTTTTGGGCTAACCAATGCACCAGCTTCATTCATGGATTTGATGAATCGAATCTTCTATGAGTTCTTAGACCGTTTCATGGTTTTCTTTGTTAACGACATCTTGATCTACTCATCCTCTAAGGAGGAACATGAGAAATACTTGTGGGTCGTACTTGAGTTGCTTAGAGCCTACCGTTTACATGCTAAGTTTAGGAAGTGCAGGTTTTGGTTAAAACAAGTTAAGTTCTTAGGTCATGTGGTATCTAGGGAACGAGCGACGATAGACTCTTCTAAGATAGAGGCAGTGCAAGATTGGGAACAATTTAAGAATGCCTTGAAGATTTGGAGTTTCTTAGGCTTAGTCGGGTGTTGCCGACGTTTGTGAAAGGCTTCTCTAGAATGGCTTCACCATTGACTAGTTTGACGAGGAAATGGGTGAAGTTTGTGCGGAGTGAGACTTATGAAAAGTTGTTCCAAGAGCTTAAGGTTAGACTCACCACTGCTCCAGTATTGACTATTCCGGAGAGGGGTTTGGGTTATTCAGTTTATTGTGATGTGTCACGGGGAAGGTTTGGGTTGTGTGTTGATGGAAGAAGAAAAATTGGTAGCATACAGTTCACGACAGTTGAAACCACATGAGAGAAATTATCCTACTCACGACTTAGAGCTTGCGGCGGTGATTTTTGCCTTTAAAAGCTGGAGGCATTACTTATATGGCGAGAGATTTGAGGTGTTTTTCAATCGCAAGAGTTTGAAGTATCTGTTTTCACAGAAAGATTTGGATTTAAGACAGAGGAGATGGATGAAGTTTATGGAGGATTATGATTTTGAGTTGCACTATCATTTGAGGAAGGCCAATGTAGTGGCCGATGCTTTGAATGGGAGACAGTAAGCAGTGTAGCTAGTATTGCCATCCAAGAATGGGAGATATTGGGTGCTTGTAGACACCCCATTTTGACTGCCCTTAAGACTTGGGTGCCTCACGCTGAACACTCGATAATGAAATGTTATGTTGTGCAATCATTTGATTTCTTCAGCAAAAAGCTTCGATTCCAAGCTTTAAAACGTAAACCTTGCACTCCCTTTGAACCAAAACCTTATTTTTCTAGCCTAACTACTTAGAGAAGAGCTGGCTAACCAGTGGTCGGCAGGCCATTTTCAAATGGCTGGCCGTATCCCTTCATGGCCAGCTGGCCATCTTTAGCGTAGATAGATATTTTACAGCAGCCAGTTGTCCCCATGTGCATGCCTTGCACCAGGTGTCTCTTTATAGATATTTCTGATGTAAAATGTTGTTTTTCTATAAATACAAGCCCCCTTTCATGGTTTGGGGTTAGAAAAGGTTGCCAAGAGCCATAACTTGTCCAACACACTTCCTTCTTCTCTTGCAATATACATACACTATATATACACCTTCTACGCTTAGACTTGAGGCTTTTACCGAGGTTCTTGAAGATAATTTCAGCTCATTGAGAGTGCTCAACTTGTGGTTTCTGAACTAGGAAGCTCTTCCTCTCTTTCAAGGAGTAATCTTTGAGCTCTTGCACCATTTTCTTTCTCTCTCTCTCTCTCCCTTGTGTTTACTTGCTATTTTTAGAGTGTTTTGAGGCCTAAAATAAGTGATTTAAACTCACAAAAAAGAGAACGGGTTAGCCACCCTTCCTTAGGCATGTTGGTTGGTTGAAATTCCTTGGTTTTATTCCATCTTTGCTCACTTATTCAACCTCGGAAACTTGATTTTCAGTGCTATTCTTGTGCTATTTTAGTGCTTTTTAATGTGTTAAATTATGCTTTAAATATTATACTTGTGTTGGTGTAAGTCCTCATGGATTAGGTGTACAGGACATAGCTTCCAATCCCTTTGAGTTGATAGTTTTTTCTTTTCCTTTTTTCTTCATGTACATATCCACACCATTGTAACCATTCACCTTTCCATTCACAATCTGCAACCTCCCTCATTTCTTTATTTCTTTGATTAAGAGTAGTATCAAACAAAAAGGTTGTTGCTCAAGGCATAAGAAAGAGACCCCTCATGCTAAATGGTTTAATCTCTTCGGAGGTTCATTACCAGGGCATTACATATCTCTTATGCTAAGCATGATCACTTGTTTGACATTTCCCTTTATCGCCATTGCATTACTTCTAAGGGACTAATTTTCTAGTTAGACCCTTGGAAATCACAAAGGGAAGAGTCATTATAGTTCATTATCGGGTTTGGATTTGGAGTCTTTATCACCCTTTCTGAGTTTGACTAGTCATGATCCCCTTTTTGGGTTTAACTAGTCATTATCGCTCTTTTCGGCTATGACTCCGAATTCATTATCACTCGTAAATGGATTTGATTCTTTCTTTGTAGTTTCCCCCCGTAGAAAAGGGCTTCAAAAGCTCATTTCTCGGGTTAAGTCATGCTTGCTTTTCTTTTTTTGCTTTTGAACTTAGTGGACGTAATCATCACCTTTGGACAAAAAGGAAGAAACGATAAGAAAATGGAAAGGTAAAATAAAAAGGCTAATAAAATTGGAGTAAAAAGGGGTAAAAAGATAATAAAATTGGTTAGGTTCAGTCGGACGTTATACTGAACCTATTGCATCTTGAATCATCGCATACTATTTAAGTGATGCTTGATGATTCATGAAGCAAGTTTATCCCCTCCCTTGAGGTAACTCCATGATAGGGAGGAGGTATTGTCTATCTCTTGTTCCATTTTATTGAGCTCTTGTCCTATCATTTCTAAGATCATCATGTAACAAATTTGCGATAATTGATGATTTGAGAATCGAATCTACTCCTTCCTTGATCATCTTCATGATAGGGAAGGGCAGAGAGGAGAAACATCTCTAGGAAACACTCTATTTTTACTCTATTTTAGCTCTATTGCAGCAGGGTATTCCCCAGAAGTAGTGGCCGGCCGACCATCATTCTGTACGGGTGACCACTCTCTCAGGTCTTCCAGCCACCAATTTTGTACAAGCAATGGTATTTTTACAGCAGAACAAAGCAAATCCTAAGGCCAAAACAGAACAATTTTCTGACTGCAAACATAGCTGATCCTGGCAACAAACAAAGAGGTTTCCGAAGGATGTTCTCAGTTGGTGCGCATGCGGTTCCTCGCCTCTCATTCGAATCTATTAGATTAATAGGTTTTAGATTCATATATTGTAATTAATTAGTTGCTTTACTTTCATTCGAACTTGTAATAATTAGTTAATTAATTCATTCAATTGTGTTCTAATAATTAGTTAAGTAGGACATTCATTCGGACCCTCTTGTGCGAGGACCAACTTATAATATTTGTATGTCTTCCAACCCCCATTTCTTTCTCCCTTTTATTTATGTGCTTACCGTGGTTGTATATAGCATCATGTGTTTGTTTCATATCATTATCATGCTTTGTATCCATTTTTGCATACATAAGGTTCAATTCATCATTTTTGAATGTCATTGTCATTTCCTACTTACTTGAATACGTGCGTTACCGTATGCATTCAGTTAATCCATATGACATGTTAATAAGTCGAACCTAGTAGTTGCATTCTTGTATGTGTTGCATTAGCCATTTTGCATATAGGATGATGCATTTTTCTAATTATTTTATTTTCTTTGGCTTGCCTCAGTTAAGTACTTGGTGAGCATTTTTGCTTTAGCATATTACATGTGTGTTTGTGTTGCCATGTCAAGCATACCACCCTATGGCTACATGCTTATTTGAAATACCTCTTTGAATGCCTATGGATGAAGGCTATTTCGCTTAAGTTGGAGTGACTTTGATTGTTATAGAGACGAGTTCTTTTTTCATTGAGTTGCACATATTCTAAACTTTTTCAAAATAGCATGAAATCAAAGCATTCCAAAGTAAGTAACGTGGTCTATACTTGTGACATAGTAAGTTAGCAAAATAATCAGAACATGAACATATAATGTACATAAAAATCACATCATGATTAGTAGAGGTCGATCTTTGGTCGGGTGAGTGGGGTGCTCAATTCATGACCTTCACTCTCATACCTAAGTTCCCAAGCCAAGACACTTTGGTTATGATGGACAATTGACCTTTGGCACGAGTCACAGGTTTTCTAAATTTCTCAAAAATATTTGGGTGGCAACTCTAAAATCCGGCAATGCAGTCCATGTTTGGCATCTCTGATGATTAATGGATTTTCTAAGATTTGCTGGACTTGGACTCTCATTCCTTTTTCATGTTTCACAGTGCACTTGTGAAACCAGATTTAGAACCACGGGAGTCCGAGCTGTAGGGCTATCATACCCGATGAGACTAAACCCCTCCGAGGAGCACGAAAAACCAGCTACAAGTTTTGGCGACTCTGTTGGGGACATTTAGAGAACTTGACTTGGATTTCATGATGTGACATTTTATTTACAGATATATGTTCATTGCATTGCATTTGCATGGTGCTCGTAAGTCACCATGTTTTCTATCTGATATCCTGGACGACTTGCTGGAGGCTTGCTAAAAGCTTGCCAAAAGGCTGGTCGGACATAGGCAATGTCATGTTGGGAACACAATCCTTGGATCTGGGTTACTGCTGTACCGCTTAATCCTCCTTTCACTTTTCGGTGTTAGGTGTGAGATGTAGGTAACCTTGCTGAGGTATCCCTTCAACTAATTAGCCTAGTGCATATAATAAAACTCTAGTGACCATTCCAACATCGGACATGATGCTCACCCATATGCAGGATTATGTGAAATGATTTGCTTGAAGTAGTGAAACCTTAGACCATACCAGAGCTAGGACAGGGTAACCCTACCCCCTCATAGGGATGTTTTGGCTCTCTTTACCTGGTATGTGCACTATGGTGAAACTATACAGGGGTACTTCATATCAGTGGTACAATTGGTATCAATTTGTGGGGCAGAATTTAGTGAGGAGTACAATCCTACAGCTATGATCACATTTGTTCTGATAAAATCTTGGTTGAGGTGCTGTCCGATTTCTGATTGTTGCTCTTTCTTTATTTCTTTTGCTAGGTAGCCTAAAACCATAACTTCAGAAAGTTCTGATATCCCCCAAGTGCTCTCTATCCCTGTTAGAAGACTTTGTAAGGTTGGAGATCTTGTTCGAGGACAGCCAGTGTTTGCCTCACTGTCACCAGTTGGAAGGCGAAGAAAGTTCAGGTGGGGTTCACCAGTTCAATTATTTCAACAATCACACCTCAGCTCAGCTATACTCAGTTCACCTCAAGAACAGTCACCTACTCCTAGAATGGCTTAGTATCCATCATCAGATTTAGAGTAATTACTGATCCGTCTACAGAAGTTATTCAACTCACTCTAGTACAACATGGGTCGTCAAGCCAAGGTCACAAATAGGTTGCAACAATAATAACAGCAGCCAACTGTGGCTTTTGTTTCGCATACACCTAACACGGCTGTCCCTGTGCCCGGTGTCGCTGCCAATGGTGCTACAACTCAGGATCCACAAGCCGAGGGTGTTCTAATTTTTCCCATCTAAGTAGATCTAATTCCAGTACAGACATCTAGAGCCCTAATTTACCACATTAAGGCACCTTTTGAATTCGAGGTTGACCCAACCATGCTCAAAGTCAACAAATTGGAAAAACTGTTCAAGAAGGCACAAGGGGTTAACTCCATTCCAGATGTTGAGGATGGGTACACCGAATCTGCAATTACTTTGCTGAACTGGTTCAAATGCCGTGTATTGATGGCTTCGATGGCGTTGGGCATCCAATAGTACATCTATGTCTGTTTTTTGATATCCTACAACCGATGGGTGTGACCAGACTTCAGAAGTTGTCACTCTTTGGCCGAACCATGTCAAGTATAGCTGCCATCTGGTATGCTAAATTGGAGGACTCTATGAAATAGAGCTGGGAGGAATTGGCCGAATCTTTCATTGCTCAATACTTTCACAACACACAGATTAAGGTCACAACTCATGATCTTGAGGCAATACATCAAGATCCGAAGGAGATTTTCTCAGAGTTTGTAACTAGGTGGAGGGCCAAGGAATCAATGATGACCACCCAACCTTTAGAAAAGGACCAAATCCGAACTGTTGTCCAGAATCTTCAAGGCATGCTGCCGCAGAAGATGATCGTTCTCCTCTTGTTCACGTTCAAAGAACTTCATGAAATGGGAGTTCAGATTAAAGACGCGATGAAGCAGGGTATCATTGTAGATGACAAGGAGTTGGCCAAGAAACCTTTTATTCGCAGTTCTAATGCTACCAGTGGTAGCATAACTGTGAGGCCTTCAGAGGTGAGTATTGTCACCACTACCAAAACCGCTGACCCCTTCACCTGTATGAGCCCACGAACTTCCAATCCTATTTGACCTCCAAGTAAGACTTTCAACCAGCTTCACATGACTCTATTTCGAGCCAAGTAAGTGTTAATCAAAAAAGGGCATTTGAAACCCCTGGACCCTCAACCACTTCTAGACCCTCTTCCGCCAAAGCACGATCCCACCAAGTATTGTGCTTTCCATCAACAACATGGCCACGAAACTGATAGATGCTTCCGCCTATGTCGTAAGATCCAAGCTCTCGTCGACAACAAAGTTATAACTCCACCCTAAAAGCCAAACACTGTAACCAACCCACTCCACAACCATAACCAGGTACCACCCTCACCACGCACCAATCTCATCCATACACTACCCCTGTCCTATAACCCGAGAGTATATATCATCCCCTCCTATCTACCAAAGCCAGTGTTGTTCATCCCTAATGGCACAGACTTGTGCATGATGAACACATCCTACCCATAATCTGAACCTTATAAATCTGTGGTGACAACGCTTGAAGAAGAGGAGGTTTTGACCTTGGAATAAAGTGCTAGTCTATCACTGGAGATTCATAGGGAATTGTCTAAGGAGGAACATGAATCGAGTCAATACATTATGCCTATTGCTCAATCCAAGCCTAAGGTAGTATTGCCAAGCTCAGTTGATGTTAATCTGGTCAAAGAATACGGCCCAAGCCATGGGCTGGATGATCTTGCAGACCTTAAGAAAGATTTGGACAACCTTCAATTCTTCAAAGAACAGGACCAGGGCAATGTGCAGATTTGTTGGTTTGATCTGAGCCTGTTGGCTAATAATCGGGGATGGTTCAGTGATGAATCTGACAAAGAAGAGGAAATAAGAGATAAACCCAAGGAAAAGAAAATTGCGATAGCTGTGGTAGCCGAGGAAGCCAAAGATGAAGGAAAAGTTCTCGAGGGCAGTAGTACAAAAAAACCAACCCAAGAATTGGGTGTTGATGAAATCGCAGATGCAAAATGGGAAGCTATGTTAAACAGGAAAGGATCGAAGATAGACAGAAGGCCACAACAGCTTGTCGCTCTGAGGAGGATAATTGTCTTATGGGAGTGATTCAAGTTAAGCCAGACAACTGTCTGTCGGCGAATGAAAGTGAATGGTGGGAAGACAGTGATTTGCATCTTGCCCACACAGATGAAGACTGGGGAGATCATATCCCGAATAGTACTTGGTATGCAGCAGAAATAGACCACCCGACTAGGAGTGTATGGCATTTTAAACCTTTACATTTGGATCAGGCTGAACCCTCAGGAAAGGACAGAGAGATTAAGAAGGAGAAGAAGAAGAGATTGGAAGAAGAGCTGGTTCTGAAACAACTGAAAAATATCCAGGCTGATATATCCATTTGGGGCTTTCTCATGGCTTCACGAGTGCACTGACAAGTAGTTGTATCGACGATAGATAAAGCCAAGTTGTCTATCGATACTACACCAGAGCAGCCCATCGGTTTGATCTTCTCAAGTAGCACCAAGCCTATGCTTACCTTTTCTAACAAATAGTTGCCACCGAAAGGATCGACTCACAACAAGCCACTGTACATATCTGTTGCGTGCATAGGAAAATGGGTTCTAATGATTCTAGTGGACACCGACTCTACTATCAACGTCTGTCCTTCTCGTACCGCCTATGCAATAGGCCTAAAGCCAGTAGATTTTGTCCCCATAACCCAAGTAGTCAGGGCGTACGACAATACGAGCAGAGAAGTTATGGGGATGATGAAAGTACAGATCCAAGTGGGCCCTTCCAAGCATGAGATCGAGTTCCATGTACTTGATGTGTCGGCTACCTTCAACCTACTTCTAGGGAGGCCCTAGTTACATTACATGAAGGCTATGTCCTCCACCCTCCATCAAATGCTGAAATACCCTAATGAGGGAGAGGTGGCTACCATTTTTGGGAACTCATCTATTCATCCACCACTAGAGCTTACTACACCTTTATTGGAAATCAATCACGGTGATGAGGATGTGTTCCTTTTGGCTTTCACTCTAGCAGAAGCCCAAGTGGTACAGACGATCCTAGTCGAGGATGAAGGCATGCATGTTAGTGCTCAGTCTATTTATTTCATGAACAAATTGCGGCACATTCCCGGGATGGGGCTTGGAAGAAATGAAAGAAAAGGTGTTGCGGTGCTAACTGACATGCCACACGATCCACATGCCATTGGTTGGGCTATGTGCCCACCAAAGAAGATTAGAGAAGGAAGGGAGAAGCGATGAGAGAAAGGCCTAAGGCCAAGAGAGCCAGGAAACACTACGAGTTGGTTCACGGGCCAATCTGGGGAATGTTGAATGGGCGTTTTATTAGAGAAAGAGAGGATTTCTTTTTTTGTAGCTTTCCTGAGCCTTGGGTCTATTCCTCAACAAAAAAGCATTTCTCGGGTTTTGAAATATTCTTCGACCACTAGCTTCAAGACAGTGATGAAGAGGAGGCTGATCCAAGTGTCAATGTCAGCCAAAGTAAAGATAACGACTCTGCAATGAGGTTAGAGTAAGGGCAGCATTGGCTGATCTCTTAACAGATTCTGAGACCATTACGAAAAAATTAGGGGATACTACTACTATTTCTATGATCGGAGAGGAACCGGTTGTGGACTCCACCAGTTGCATTCTGGATGAGCCTGAGTCTATTCCACCGAGTTTGTCGAGTCAGAATCAGATTCGAGTCAGTCTAAGGAGTTTGAGTCTGGCATTTCTGGAGGTGGTAACTCGGGTGCCAAAGTCCTATCAAGGTCTTCTATTAGTTTTTCTTTTGAGTCAATTGTAATAGAGGACCCAGACTTTATTAATGGGAATGCAGTCGACTTCACTTATTTCTCTGTGACTTTAGTTTGCTTCGTTGATATTGATTTTCAAAATTTTGACTTCAACGAAGAGGAAGAAATTCCTCAGGCTTTGAAAAATCCGATTGACCAAAAGAAGGAGAGGCATTTTAAGCCTTGAACAGATGAAATCATTGTAGTTAACGTGGGTATTGAGAAGGATCCACGCTTAGTCCAGATCGGGTCCACGTTGTCTTCAGAGGAGCGCGAGCGTTTAATCGCTTTATTAAAAGATTTCAAAGATGTTTTCGTGTGGTCCTACGAAGACATGCTTGGAATTAATCCTGAGATTGTACAGCACTGGATCCTTCTTGACCCTGAGGCCAAACCAGCCAAGCAGAAACTCCACAGAATTTGTCCAAATTGGGCGTTGAAAATTAAAGAAGAAGTCACCAAGCAAATCGAAGCTGGCTTTTTTATTGTATCTGAATATCTGACTTGGTTGGCTAACATTGTTCCAGTTCTGAAGAAAGACGGTAGAATCAGAGTTTGTGTCGACTTCCGGAATCTGAATAAGGTTAGTCCTAAGGACGACTTTCCATTGCCGCACATCGATGAGTTGGTAAACTTCACCACCGGCCATGCCTTGTTATCATTCATGGATGGATTTTTCGGATATAACCAGATCTTGATGATGCTTGAGGACAGCGAGAAGACTATGTGCACCACATCATGGGGTCTCTATTGCTACAGGGTCATACCATTTGGGTTGAAGAATTCTGGGATTTCTGATTATGCAGAGGGAAATTGAAGTGGATCCATCCAAGATCAAGGCCATCTTAGAAATGCCACCACCAAGGACTGAAAATGAGGTGCGTGGCTTTCTGGAGAAAGTGCAATTCATAAGACAGTTTGTTTCCAAATTAACCTTGACTTGTGAACCACTGTTTGGTCTCTTGAAAAATGAGAAGAAGTTCTGATGGGATGATCGATGTCAGTTTGCTTTTGAGCATGCCAAGCAGTATCTTCAGAATCCGCCTATATTGTCGCCACCAGAGCCGGGGAAGCCACTAATCGTGTATCTGTCGGTGGCAGAGTTAACCATGGGATGCATGCTAGTGCAGGAATCAGAAGTTAAGGTGGAAAAGGTCATTTACTATCTGAGCATGAAGATGTTCGATTACGAGACCCGATACACTCCTCTGGAGAAGGCTTTCTTAGCTTTGGTTTGAGACACTACCTGTTAACCCACTCTGTAATTCTGGTTTTGAGATTAGATCCCATTAAATATTTCTTTGAGAAACCAGCACTTATGGGTAGGCTAGTTCGTTGGTTGGTTCTTCTCTCTGAGTTTGACCTCAAGTACATCACTCGCAAGTCAGTCAAAGAAAGAGCAGTAGCGAAATTTCTGGCAGATCACCTGGTGGAAGAGGATGAAGTAGTAGAGTACCTATTCCTAGATGAGGAAATCCTGTAGGTCGAAGAGGAAACGTAGACATTGTACTTTGACAGAGTGACTAATCAATATGGTTATGGGATAGGCGAGTTGCTTATAGCACCTAATGATTCCCATATACCCCTAGCTTTCAAACTCCAGTTCAAAGTATCTAACAATGAAGTAGAGTACGAGGCGTGTATTGCTGGACTAGAAGCCGCCCTAGAACTAAGGGCAATAAGGTTGGACATCATTGGAGACTCAAACCTAGTTGGTTCTCAAGCCAATGGAGATTGGAAGGTCAAAGAAGAGAAAATGAAAGTTTATCATTAGACCCTGGACATTCTGATTCCAAGGTTCAAAAAACTGACATTTACGCATTTGTTAAGAGAGAACAATTAGTTTGCCGATGTGCTGGCAACTCTATCCTCTATGGTAGACATACTACTCGGGGTTAAGATGCGTCTGATTATCATTGAACAAAAGTATGCGCCTACTTATGAGACAATAGCCACAATAGATGAAGTTCCTGGAAAAGGATATGTAACCACAAGGGGAAAATGCCAAAGATAAATAGGGAATATGGCGTCTAGCCATTGAGTTCATCATATGCGAACGTAAGTTGTACAAGAGAGGCCATCTATGAATACACAAGCTCTACATCGAAGAGGAGGAGTCAAAATGTCTCATAGAGGCCATCCACGGAAGAGAGTGTGGAGCACACATGAATGGTGTGATGCTAGCCAGGAAAATCCTCAGGCAAGGCTATTATTGGTCAACTATAGACGAGGATTGTATCAATTTTGTTCGGCGATGCCACAAATATCAAATCCATGCTAATCGCATGAATATCCCACCGCCAAAGCTCTACAACATGACTTCACCATGGCCTTTATCAATTTGGGGAATTGACATCATCAAAGCAGTCTCGCCAAAGAGTTTGAATGGACACGAGTTCATTTTGGTGGCGATTGACTATTTTACCAAGTGGGTGGAGGCGCAGTCGTATTCTGTGTTTAAAGTGTCGCATGTGACCAAGTTCATCAGGAATAACATCATCTGCAGGTATGGAGTGCCAAATGAGATCATATCGGACAACGGCTCACACTTCAAGAAAGAGGTGGTGGATTTTCTCGAGAAATATAATGTGGTTTTTCACAAGTCATCAACATACAGACCACAGACCAATGGAGCCGTTGAGGCCACAAACAAGAATATCAAGAACATCCTGCAAAAGATGGTGGAGACCTACAAGGACTGGCCAGATAATCTACCTTTCGCACTCTAGGGTTATAAAACGTCAATTCAAACATCTACAGGGGCAACCCCCTACTCTCTAGTATATGGGATGTAAGCTATTTTGCCGATTGAGATCGAAGTACCATTGTTGAGAACTATGGTTGAATGTCAGACATCAGAGATAAATTGGGAGTAGAACTGATTCGAAGAGTTGATATTGTTTAACGAGAAGAGGTTGAAGGCGTTGTATCATCTACAAGGATATCAGCGCTAATCGCCAGGGCCTTCAACAAGAAAGTCAAATCCAGAAACCTCAAAGAAGGAGATATGGTGCTCAAAGACAACCAAGCTCCCATTGACAAGTTCCTACCCAATTGGATTAGTCCTTACATCATCAAATCTATCTGGTCAGGAGGAGCAATCATCCTTATGGATTTGGATAGCTTGGAGTTCTCGTAACCGATCAATTTGGACAAGTTGAAGAAATACTATCCTTGAAAGGCTCGCTAGGCTAAAAACTTGAAAGGGCGACCTAGACAAAAGTTAGAGCATCAAAAATTGGAAATGAAGAAAAATAGAGCTCGCAATGCTGAAAACCAGAAAGGGTGGCTTTGGCAAAAGGTATAGCGTAAAAGGAGAGAGTTAATACTCAAGTGAACCCTAACCGAACTATGTAAGGTCTGATTCCTATCTTTACGGTACGTAGGTAACTTCATCCTGAAGTTTGGCCATAAACATTTTCAGTTCAACTGTCCTATCCATTGTTGCTTGGAACATCTCACCATCAGTTGATTTGGTTGTTTTACCTCTATTTGGCAAAAGGGGCCAATTGCAAGATGAAGCAAGGGGCAAAACAATAGTGAAAGTGAATGCAGTTGTGGGCAGTTATGATCTTCTTGATTCAGGGCTGTAAATCTTAAGGATTGATTCCATGCGTGTCAGGTAGTGACTGTTTGCGAAATTTTTGGAAAATTTTAATAAAGTTGATTTTTAAAAAAATGTCACTTTTTGCAACACAGATCATTATTTGGACCAAAAAGGAAAATTTTTGGTACTCACAACTTTAATTACATGATTTCAACACAAGTGCTCCCTCCAACTCTCAGGTTAATTCAAAGTTGCTTTTACATCATAAAACTTGAAAAGAAAAGTTAAAGCAATAAACTAGAGGCACAGATAAGTTAGGTGATGGTCCTCTGCCTCTTGCCCACACTCTTAGACATCTCTACCACCAAGGATGGCCTGACCTATGTCTCATCCTCAAGCCAAGCCAAGCACATTACTCACTAGAAAGGGCACAATTGAAGCTGGTAACAAGGGCCAAAAGCTCTCTCATCCTTCAAACAGTGAGGTATCGAGTTAAGTGTGAAGCACGGACTAGAAATAAAGCTGGATATTCTATCCCCTCATCTGGACGAGTCTGATCATGCCCAAATTCACGTCTGAATTGGAATGGGAAGTAGAACACATAGTTTGTTAGGCCGATTAATTGTATACCCCGACTAGCGGGACATGCTGTAGCTCATCTCAGACAAGTTAAGCCAAGGGCATCACCAAGCGATATCAGTCGCAAATCTGCTGCACATCCATTCGCACTACAACCCCTCTGTGGGGAAGTTCACTAGCTGTGACCGAAATAAATAGGATCTAGCTGAATACTCGAGGCAAGGGTCCACGACCTTCAGCTTATCCATCAACCACACCTGGAAAGGAATAAAAAGAAAAGAGACTAAAGAATAGAGAGACGTGCATTGAGAGAAAAGTAAGAAAAGGGCTTTAAGAGAAAATAGAGAGTGAGTGCCAAAGTGATGTGAGAAATCATAAATGAGAAAAAGTGGGAAACAATACCTAGAGAAGTAGTGGACTCCCGCAAAACCAAGAAGTCTCTCGCCGATGGAAAGCGTCCAAACCCATCATCGTTTCGGCCAGTGCCAGGCCTATACAGCTTCGGCCCTCCTTGAGGCATTGAACTACTTCAATTAGTCGAATGCTAACTCTACCACCACTAGGGGCCAGAAGATAATGGGCAAGCAAGCATATGCATATGGCATATTGGTGATAACCTCGCCAAAAAAGATCACACCTATTCCCGATGCCAGAGAAACGGTGAATCAAGCCACGAATGTCTTACTCTCTATCATGAGCCAAAGATTTAGCCTCCTTGAAAGAGAGGCCACACATTTATTGAAGAGCCTGTGCATGGCCAAAAAAGGTTTGAGGCATAATTTCTTCTTCGCACTGGGATTCCATTAACACCTGAAACTTTTCGAGAGTAGGACACATCTCTTATGATCCAAAGCAAAATACATGAGTAATCAGGTACCAACAGCGGGTAGCGACATGGAGGAACAAAAAACAAAGCGAAATGTGACTCAAAGTAAAAGAGTGTTTATGCCAAAATCGTTGAAAATCATCTTTTCCGTGTCGTCTAAAGTGGCCGTCCAATCTTTGAGCTTCTCTACAGGGAAAATTTCCTTTTTTAGAGAAAACAGCAAAAATGATGAGGTTCTGTCGAAGAAATATCAAGAGAAGACCTTTATAGAAGATAAGGGTGTGTGAGTGGCTAACAGCTGTTACCAGCTGTCCAGCCGCAAGTCTTGGTCGGCCAGCCACTTCACTAGCCAGCCGTCTATTCTGTTGGTCAGCCGACCAAGAATGTTGGCCAGACAGCTGGGCGGCAGTGTTATGTTGGCCCCTTTTGTTTTTGAGTCTTTTGTTTCTAGCAAGTGTAAATAAGTGTGTTTAGGTTGTTTTTACTTCTTTTTTTTTCTTTCCTTTATTGAGTTGTATTTTGTATTTTGGTCGGTTGTAGGCTCAATATCTGGTTACGAACTTTTTCAAATATGATTGTTCCTAGTTTCAATTCAAATACAGTCATTTTGTGTTGTTCCGTGCTCGAGATGCTATGCAAAACAAAATCCTTTCTTTCATAAAACTGCAGGGTTCTACCCCGATCATAGTTTTTACAAAAGAGAAAATACAAGTTTTCAAAATAGAAAAGTAAAGACCTATCTGAAGCTATACAAAGTTTTGAACTACCAAAACAAAAGAAAATAGTAAAAATAGTGCAAAAATCAATGTCAGTTGCATTGAGAGGCCCTCTTCATCCTCTTTCGAGGAGGGGACTTAGGATCACTGTCACCATCAGCATTACTGTCGTCAAAGGAGTGTGACTCAAAGCCATCATCATCCTCTCCGCTATTAGACCCCGAGTGTTCGCCCATCGTCCCCTTAGTGCCGTTGGTCTCGGCATCGTCTCCACTCAAAGTCAGCTCTAAAGATGAGGAAGTCTCATGTGCCTGAGACTCTCCACTCTGACTTCAGGAACTTCTACCTCTACCTTCGCCCCTGCCACGTACAGGAGCCTATCTACCTCTCATCCCCGAAGTCGAATAAGGTGTCGCTGGTGCCACTTGTGCCGCAGGTGCAGACGAGGGCTGAAAGTAAGAAACAAAGTATCAATATAGTTTGGTGCGGAAACAATATAAGTATGGCAAGAAGAGAATCAAAGCAGTCAGATGAATATGAACAGTAGAATACCTGATGACCATGGTAGGCGAACAGGGCCTCCCTCATCTGTACCATCTGGACCAGGGAGTCGACAAACTGAAGGAGGCCATCCAACGTGTACTCTACCAGCACCTACAAGTGAGTTTGAACATCAATGTATCGAAAAGGGAATGTGAAACATAAACTGTAAGACAAAGTACATACCTACTGCACCTCGGGGTCCCTGACGTACTCGTGCTCCTCTAGGTACTTAACAGGGATCTGGTGTGCCATCCCACTCAACCGCTAGTAGGTGATTGTCGTCAGAATCTCAGGCAGACTGGCTATATGAATGGCAGGGGTAGCCCCTCCAATGTCAGGCTCAGTTGCACGAGCAGTACCTCCAGCAACAGGCATGTCTGCAGTGCCTCCCGCGTGAGCTCTAGTTAGGAACGACATGAGGTGGGTCCGGATGAACTGAGTATAATTCCCAACCCCATGGAAGAGATCAATGTCCTGCCCTACCATAAAGTGCACAATAGCCTCTACTGGTAGGCTATCAGCAATCCTCGTAGATACGGGGAGAGGAGTAGGAACAACAGGGTCTGGTAACCCCAGGGTCTGGTACACGAACCTCTCCCCCAAGTACTAGGTCCTATAGAAAGGACCCTCTAGCAAGATCCACAACATGGAGGTATCCCAGGACCTAACATACTCGTCCCTCGTTCCTACTGGCATAACTGACCATGGCTGCCACTTGACTTCCAAACAGAGAATTTACAGGTATTAGTTGTTGTCAATTGTCAAAGAATGGAATGGGCCAAAGTAATAGAAATGGAATGGAATTGGCATGAGTTTCAGATTACCTCACATACCGTCACTATGTCGAAGAATCGACGGTAGTAGGTGAAAGTGGTGACACTATGGCGCCGAGGGTGGCACCTACCGTCATATCACTTGGAGTGAGGCACGATTGCATCTACCTCGTCTCTCGACACCAGGGCAAGAGCAGGGAAGTAGGCATATACCCAGAGCTACAAGAAAAGATCAGTTTGCGAGTCAACAGGAAGAAACACAAATAAAGACAGAAAGTGCGAAGCAGAAAGCATTGTTTATAATAGAAATGGAAATAGAAAGTGTAGTATGAAC
The DNA here is from genome assembly GCF_004153795.1 of Camellia sinensis. NCBI lineage: Eukaryota > Viridiplantae > Streptophyta > Magnoliopsida > Ericales > Theaceae > Camellia > Camellia sinensis. The sequence goes on along the minus strand of NW_021031265.1, from coordinate 286,422 downwards.
CTCCCAAGCTCTCTAGTAGCCTCCAATCTTGTTCTCCTTCTTGCAAGAATCAGAGCTCATATAGCGGTATAGAGTGGTGAGGCCATCACCACCCCAGTCATAGAAGTGCACCCGAGGCAACACTACCAAAGCATTGAGTAGATACAGGCCTACGGTATTCCACCTGTTCGCAAATAAGGTGGTACCGAGAAGGTAGATCCAGAAGCCTTGGGTATACTGCTCAGTCTGCTCCTGAGTCTTTGGCTGACTCCCAGAGAAATGGTCGTAGAACCAGCTATACCTCACCATAGTCGGCCTGCCTAAGGAAGGGCGCGCTCCAAGCAGATAGATCCAAGTAGCCTCCCACTGGCCCATGTCAAGATCGAAGGAGATCGGATCATCCCTTACTCGTAGCCCCGTGATCATAGAAAAATCATAAGAGGTCATCATCATCTTCCCTATAGAGGAGAAGTGGAAGAAGTTGGTGGTGTCCCACCACCACTCCACCAAAGCACCAAGTAGAGATCGACTAGCATGTAGTCATGCGAGCCTCGAGCAGAATAGGCCGAAGCCTACCTCATTAACCAACTCTCTGACTCTAGCAACAAGCTCCTAGTATAAGTCTCTCGTAGTCACTGCCCCATAGCCTCTCCAGGCAAGAGCATCAACTTGTGTTAAAAGAGGAATTTTTTAAAATGCATAGTAGATGAAAGGTTGTATTGAATGTCAAAGCAAACAAAGGGCATAAAAGGGAGCAAAGGTTCGTACCTTAGAGGCGCCGTGGGAAAGGTGTGATGTACGCTCCCTCAAGAGAAAGTCCCATGGGTGCGCCCCGAGCAAAGTGTTCGAACCACAACATGCCGCTAAGAGCCATTGCATGTGTGCATGGGTGATAGGTGGCTGGATCAAAATGCCTCACCCTCAGCGACGACAACTCAAGCTCAAGCTCCGAAGGGTAGATCTTCTCTACAACAATGTCCTTTGCTGCCCCGTCGGTCTCGTCTATCATCGGCTCATCTACCCCTATAGCGGGTGGGAGCACCGACACCTCAGGAAGGGGCACCATCATGTGGAACATCGTCAGTCGTGGAGTGTGTGGTGGGTGGTAAGAGAAAAACAAGGAAAATGAGAGAACTAGTCGGGAAACCCTAAAACCAAGCCCTAGGAGAGAGAAAATATGAGGAAAATGTCAAAACTCAGAAGAGAGTACAAAAAACCAAGAAAAACCCATGAGAATGAACCAAAAACAATGAGAAACCTAAAAACTCAACCAAATCAAAATCTAATCGGTTCAAAACGTAGAGGGCCAAATGGGTTTTACGAATAAAGTTTGCGTGGGTCGTTGGGTAAAGTGAGCAGAGTGAAAATTTAGAGAGAGAGAGCACCTAGAGAGAAGGGGAAGGAGTTTTCAAAAGGTGTGTGTGTGTGTGTGTGTTAGAATGAGCCAAAATCGTGTTTAAATGGGCCACTGGGTGAAATCCCGAATCTGACCCCGACTTCGACACTTTTGGTCAGCCAGCCAAAATGTTGTACGACTGACCCATCTTTTGTTAGCCGACTACTCCAGTGTGTTCTGAGACATTTTTCTTTTTTGGAGCTTTACCTGTTCTGGGCATGGATGGTCTTGTGTTCATTTGAAAAGTGGAAGAATTGAAGAAATTGGGTTTGTTTCAGCTTCAGAAAATTCTGAGATTGTATCCTAGATACACCATCCTAGGTCTCGTCATTTCTCCGAAATAGGAAAGTTCCCCGATCTCAAGCTTGAGCAAGTTATATCCTTTTTTGAACATTTGAGAACCTCCGAACTGTAAGTCGGAAATCTTTACGAGGTGTTTTCAAAACCACTGTTTTTTGTTTATTATGTTATATGTTATGTTGCATGGAGCATGCATCGCATCATATTTCACATTAACTACAACAATGATATTGCATCCATGTGCATCATGCTTTTCGTTTTATCGTATCGACCCTTGTCACACAAGTGTGATTTGGCTTGCAATCTCCCCATTCTACGCGAAAGCGTAGTTTAGCATGTATATTTTACCCTTTCTGTGTGAAACATGGTTAGGCTTGCATTTCTCACACCCTTTCTACATAAACGTAGTTTGGCCTCACATCCTTCACCCGGTTAAAACCTTCCCTCTCTTCGTATGAAATACGATGCAATATGTTTGTTGGTTACACCACATTTCCCTCCTCTCGCGTGAAACACGTTAGGTTGTTGTTTTTACCTAGTTAAAACATTTCATCTCTCCGTATGAAATATGGTGAGATATGCCTGTTGGTTACACCACCATTCCCTCCTTTCGCATGAAACGCCCTAGGTTGTTGTTTTACCCGATTAAAACCTTCCCTCTCTCCGTATGAAATATGATTAGATACGCCTGTTGGTTACACCACCTTTGTACCCCTGTCGTGTTAGGTTGTTGTTTCACTTGGTTACAACCTTCCCTCTCTCCGTAATATGGTTAGATAAGCCTATTGGTTTCACCATTTTTTTCCCTTTCACATGAAACGTGTTTGTAATTGCTGTTGCTTACTCCTTTCCGCGTGAGAAGTGGTTGGATTTATTTTGATTTAAGCTTGTGAGCGTGTTTCACTCATATGTTATCATCTTGTTATTACTCATTGCATTGCATGATCATGGGTTTTCAAAATAACGGGCTTCACAAAGCGTGTAAGTTCGACTTCTAAGTGTAGTCTTGAGCATATCATTTGCATCTTGCCCTTGAACTATGTTGGTTTGATTCCTTGCAAAGGGATATATAGACAACTTTTTAGTTCAACCAATTGCATTTACATTTTGATTGCTTGCCTAAGTCTTATAGCCTTGTCAAATGGGTCATCTTTGGGCTTTGACATTCACTCACGTCATTTCATGACTTCGATCTCTGTCAAAGAGGGGCAACTGTAGACACCCCATTTTGACAGCCGTTAAGACTTGGGCGCCTTATGCTAAATACTCGATGATGAAATGTTACGCTGTGCAATCGTTCGATTTCTTCAGCAAAAGGCTTCGATTTCAAGCTTTAAAACCTAAACCTGGCACCCTCTTTGAACCAAAACCTTATTTTTTTCTAGCCTAACCGCTCAGAGAAGAGCTGGCCAACCAATGGTCGGCAGGCCATTTTTAGGTGGCCGGCTGTACCCCTTTATGGCTGGCCGGCCATGTTCAGCACATGCAGATATTTTACAGCAGCCAGCTATCTAAATGTTATATGCCTTGCACCAGCTGTCTCTTTACAGATATTTTCGATGTGAGATATTGTTTTTCTATAAATACAAGCCCCTCCTTCATGGTTGGGGGTTAGAAAATTTTTCCAAGAGCCATAACTTATCCAACACGCTTCCCTCTTCTCTTGCAATATACATACACTATACATACATATTCTAGGCTTAGACTTGAGGCTTTTGCTGAGGTTCTTGAAAATAATTTCAGCACCTTGAGAGTGCTCAACTTGTGGTTTACGAACTAGGAAGCTCTTCTACTCTTTCAAGGGGTAATCTTTGAGCTCTTTCACCATCTTTTCTCTCTCTTTTCCTTGTGTTCACTTGCTATTTTCAGAGTGTTTTGAGGCTTGAAATATGTGATTTAAAGTCACAAAAAAGAGGAGGGGTTAGCCATTCCTTAAGCTTGTTGGTTGGTTGAAATCCCTTGGTTTGTTCCATCTTTGCTCATTTTTTCCACCTTTAAAACTTGATTTTCAGCACTGTTTTTGTGCGATTTCAGTACTTTTTAATGTGCTAAATTATAAATTGAATATTATACTTGTGTTGTTGTAAGTCCTGATGAATTTGGTGTATTGGCAATAGCTTCCAATCCCTTTGAGTTGATAGTCTTTTTTTTTTCTTTTTTTTTTCTCTTCATGTACATATCCACACCATTGTAACCATCCACATTTTCATTCACAATCTGCAACCCCCCTCATTCCTTTGTTTCTTTGATTAATAGTCGTATCAAACAAAAAGGTTGCCGCTTAAGGCATAAGAAAGAGAACCCTCATGCTAAATGGTTTAATCTCTTCGGAGGTTCATTACCAGGGCATTATATCTTTCTTATGCTAAACATGATCTCTTGTTTAACATTTCCCTTTATCGCCGGTGCATTACTTCTAAATGACTAATTTTCTAGTTAGACCCTTGGAAATCACAAAGGAAAGAGTCATTATAGTTCATTATTGAGTTTGGATTTGGAGTCTTTATCGTCATTTTCAAGTTTAACTAGTTATTATCGCCCTTTTCAGGTTTGACTAGTCATTATCGCTCTTTTCAGGTTTGACTCTAAATTCATTATCGCTCGTAAATGGATTTGATTCTTCCTTTGTAGTTTTTCCCTAGAAAAGGGCTTGAAAAGCCCATTTCTCAGGTCAAGTCATGCTTGTTTTTCTTTTTTTGCTTTTGGACTTAGTGGACGTAATCATCACCTTTGGACAAAAAGGAAGAAAATATAAGAAAATGGAAAGGTAATATAAAAAGGCTAATAAAATTGGAGTAAAAAGGGGTTAAACAATAATAAAATTGATTAGGTTCAGTCGGACATTATACTAAACCTATTGCGTCTTGAATCATCACATACTATTTAAGTGATGTTTGATGATTCATGAAGCAAGTCTACCCCCTCCCTTGAGGTAACTTCATGATAGAGAGGAGCTATTGTCTATCTCTTGTTCCATTTTATTGAGCTCTTGTCCTATCGTTTCTAAGATCATCATGCAACAAATTTGTGATAATTGATAATTTGATAATCGAATCTACTCCTCCCTTGATCATTTTCATGATAGGGAAGAGCAGAGAGGATAAACATCTCCTGGAAACACTCTATTTTTGCTCTGTTCAGCTCTGTTGCAGCAGGATATTCCCCAGAAGCAGTGGCCGACCGACCATCATTTTGTACAGCCGACCACTCTCTCAGGACGGTTGGCCACCAATTTTGTACAAGAAGTGGTATTTTTACAGCAAAACAGAACAAATCTTGAGGCCAAAACAAAACAATTTTCTGACTGCAAACAAAGCTAATCCTTACAGCAAACAGAGAGGTTTCCGGAGGATGTTCTCAATTGGTGCACATGCGGTTCCTCACCTCCTATTCAAATCCATTAGATTAACAGCTTTTAGATTCATATGTTGTAATTAATTAGTTGCTTTACTTTCATTCGAACTTCTAATAATTAGTTAATTAATTCATTCAATTGTGTTGTAATAATTAGTTAAGCAAGACATTCATTCGGACCCTCTAGTGCAAGGGCCAACTTGTAATATTTGTATGTCTTCCAACCTCCATTTCTTTCTCCCTTTTATTTATATGTTTACCGTGGTTGTATATAGCATCATGTTTTCGTTTCATATCATTATCATGCTTTGTATTCATTTTTGCATACATAAGGTTCGATTCATCATTTTTTAATGTCATTGTCATTTCCTACTTACTTGAATACATGCGTTACTGAATGCTTTAAGTTAATCTATATGATATGTTAATAAGCCGAACCTAGTAGTTGCAATCTTGTATGTGTTGCATTAGCCATTTTGCATATAGGATCATGCATTTTCCTAATTATTTTCTTTTCTTTGGCTTGCCTCGATTAAGTACTAGGTGAGCATTTTTGTTTTAGCATATTATATGTGCGTTTGTGTTGCCATGTCAAGCATACCACCCTGAGGCTACATGCTTATTTGAAATACCTTTTTGAATGCCTGTGGATGAAGACTATTTCGCTTAAGTTGGAGTGACTTTGATTGTTGTAGATATGAGCTCTTTTTCATTGAGTTGTACATATTATAAACTCTTTCAAAATAGCATGAAATCAAAGCATTCCAAAGTAAGTGACGTGATCTATACTTGTGTGCCTCACATAGTAAGTTAGCATAATAATCAAAACATGAACATATAATGTACATAAAAACCACATCATGATTAGTAGAGACTAACGGGTGAGTGGGGTGCTCAATTCATGACATTCCCCTCTCATACCTAAGTTCCCGAGCAAAGACACTTTGGTTATGATGGACAAGTGACCTTTGGCATGAGTCACAAGTTTTCTAAATTTCTTAAAAATATTTAGGTGGCGACTCTGAAATCTGGCAATGCAGTCCATTTTTGGCATCTCTGATGATTAATGGATTTTCTAAGATTTACCAGATTTGGACTCTCATTCTTTTTTTCTGTTTCACATTGCACTTGTGAAACCAGATTAAGAACCATGAGAGTCCGAACTATAGGGCTATCGTACCCAAGGAGACTAAACCTCTCCGAGGAGCACAAAAAACTAGCTATAGTGTTATTGGAGAGTTCGACTTGCATCTTAGCGAGTCTATTGAGTCGGCCGTTTTGTTCACTGTAGTTGCGCAACCTATGCTAGTGAGCTGAGTTATAGAAGCACAATGAGGTGATCTCGAAGTAGAGGCTATATAAGGAAAGATAACTAGTGGGAAGGTAGAGAAGGGCTTCAACGTGCACTCTGACTCGAGTGTGAGGTATTTGGACAGTCTTCTTGTGCTAGAATTTTGTATGAAGAAGGTGCTCTGAGAGTTTCACCATTCAAGCCTTGCGGTACACCCAGGAGGCACAAAGATGTACCACGACCTTAACTGCTAAGTTTGGTGGAGGGGAATGAAGAGAGACGTAGCCTTGTTTGTTTTGAGGTACCTTACTTGTCAATAAGTGAAGGCCAAGCACCAGCGACTAGCAGGTTTGTTGCGACCCTTAACTATAGCTTGAGGGAAGTGGGAGCATGTCACGATAGATTTTGTTGTGGGTATTTCGAGGAATCAATGAGGTAATGATGCTATGTGGGTGATAGTATACCGGTTAACTAAATCAGCACATTTTGTACCTATGCGCATGAGTGACTCAGTAGATTATCTTGCCGACATTTATGTTAGGGACATAGTTCAACTTCATGGGGTCCTTGTGACTATTGTTTTGGATAGAGATCCTCATTTCACTACTCAGTTGTGGTAGAGCTTATAGAATGCCTAGGGCACTAGATTGACGTTTAGCACCCCTTATTTTCCTCAAACTGACAAACAATCCGAGCAAACCATTCAAATCGTAGAGGATATGCTTTGGGGTTGTGTTCTTGATTTTAAGGGGTCATGGGAAAGGCATTTACCTTTAGTGGAGTTTTCTTATAATAACAGTTTTCAGGCAAGTATTGGTATGGCATTGTTTGAGGCCTTGTATGGTCGACTGTGTAGATCTCTAGTGTGTTAGGCCGAGGTGGGTGATGCACCTATGTTAGGTCCTAAGCTAGTCTAGGAAATGACTGAGAAGGTCATGTTTATCCGTAAGAGGTTGGCTTTGGCTCAGAGTCGCCAAAAGAGCTATGCCGATCGTAGGAGGAGACCGTTGTCTTTTGAGATAGGAAATCATGTGTTCCTAAAAATATCATCGAGACAAGGTTTAATGAGGTTTGGGCAGAGCAGGAAGTTGTCTCCTAGATTTATTGGGCCTTTTGAGATTCTAGAGCGGATCGGGGAGGTCACTTATCGCTTAGCCTTGCCGCTCCAACTTTCCGAGGTTCATGACGTGTTCCATATTTGTATGCTCCGGAAGTATGAGCCTGATCCTTCTCACATGTTAGATTGGACCAAGTTAGAGGTAGATAAGAATGCCTCTTTAAGGAGAGACCGGTACAAGTTTTGGACTCTCGGGACCAAGTCTTGGGAGGCAAGATTATTCCACTAGTTAAGGTGTTACGGCGACACGATAGAGTTAAGGAGGTGACTTAGGAGTGTGAGGCAGAAGTCCCTGAAAAGTATAGACCTATTTTTTAATATTTGAGACTTGTGTTGGAAATTTCATTTATGTTGTGATATATATAAACATTGTACATGTTTTGGAGAATTGAATTGTAATAGTCGATGTTGAACAATTCGGTGTATCCTTGTTACCATTCTGGATGATATGTGATTGGTTTTATTTCAATGAATGTTAGTTGGTTTTAAATTTTGAGGGTGAAATTCCTTAAGGGGGAGATTATAACAATTCTGGTTTAGACCTGACCCATTTTCTTGCTTTTGAATCTAAGAACTCGTGTACTTAATTGTTGTTTATCTTATTTCAATCTTTTTGCATGTTAAGATTGGCTATTGGGAGTTTTAGTTGTGTTTTGAAACATGTTGGAAAGTTAGATTTTCCATGAGTTGTTGCCCAGATCTTTGTTTCTTCACTCGAGCAATCTTTCTTGCACTCGAGCGGTCTTTTACAGTCTATAAAACTACTGGAAGTGATCTGTGCTCGAGCGATGCTTTCTTGAACGGTCTTTTGCAGTCTGCAAAACTATCGAGAGGGGGTCATTGTGCGCTTGAGCGGTGATTTTGGTCACTCGAGCTGTGTCAATTATTATGTATGTTCGCTCAAGCAGTGTTTTGGAAGCTCTAGCAGTCTACATGCATATCAGTTCGAGAAAAGGCCATTTTGAGTCACTTTTTCATCTCATTCTCTCTCTCCAAACATTTCAAAACCCTAAATCCACACACACTCTCTCTAAGTTCTTACCTTCTAACTCCAAATACTCTCAATCCTTTGATTTCTTCACCCTAGTCCTTTGGAGTAAAAGATTAAGCACATTGAGGGCTTCATTCTAATCGGAGAAGTTAGTGTTTTCGGCTCCGTCAAGTTCTACCACTTGTTTCCTTTTGTCTTCTACTTTGAGGTAGGGATTTCCTTGACTCTTTTATATGATTTTTAGCTTAGTTATTTGCTTTTTTAAAGGGTTAATGATTTGGGGATTCTAAAAAAACCTAGGGTTTGGGTTTAAAATCAAAAGAGGAGTTTTCTAAATGGATTCTTGAAAATAGTTGTGGGAATGTGTTTATGAGTGCACTACAAGAAAAAACACTTTGGCGACTAAATTTTTAGTCGCCAAAAGTCGACTTTTCACTTTCCCTGACTAAATATTTTAGTCACCGATTTTGTCACGAATAGATGGTCGGCGGAGGTATTGGCAACTAAAAAAATTTTAGTCGGCAAAGTTTTAGTCTTCAACAACCAAAGAATTTGTCGCCAATAGTCAATTACATTTTTGAAAATTATACATTTAGCGACTAATCTTTTAGTCGCCAATAGTGAATTATTTTTTTTTATTTATACATTTGCCAACTAAGCTTTTCGTTGCCAATAGTCAATCTTTTGGCGACCACTGTTTTTAGTCGCCAAAAGCATATTTCAGAAAAAAAAATTTACCCTCTGCTGTTACCAAGATTTGAACCACCGACCCATCCCACATTCCAAACCTTTACCAACACACTCTCCTCACTATGCCACTACAACATCACATGAATATAATTGCAACATATATTATTTATATATTACTTTGACTGGTATTTATACAAAACTATATATATAAAAATAATTATTTTTATTTAATATAATTTATGTAAAAAATAAATTATTTACTAAAAAAAAATTAGATCACTTTTGGCGACTAAATCTATTTTTTAGTCGCCAATTGTATAGTTTTGGCTACTAATTAGTTTTTAGTCGCTAAAAAAATTCATTCCCACCTAAAAAAAACCAGTTTTGGCGACTAAACCTATTTTTAGTCGCCAAAAACGTCCCCTTTTGGCTACTAAACTGAATTTTAGTTGCCAATTGACTGTTTTTAGCTACTAATTTTTTTTAGTAGCCAAAAAGCTTCACTTTCAGCGACCAAACTGTTTTTAGTACCCAAAACACGTAGAATCGGCAACCAAACTATTTTTTAGTCGCCAAACCTATACTTTTGGCTACTAAATTATTTTAGTCGCCAAAAACTGTCACTTTTGGCTACTAAAAACCCTTTAGTCACTAAAACCCCTATATTCGGCGACTAAACTGGCTTTTAGTCGCTAAAACCCTTATATTCGGCGACTAAACTCTTTTAGTCAGCAAAAGTGATCAATTTTGGTGACTAATTCCATTTTAGTCACCAATTCTACTACTTTCAGCAACGAAAAATCCAATTTTAGTCGCGAAATCTGCTTTTTGTTGTAGTGGTGAGATATGTGAAAATGATGGATATCTTTTCTTAAAATTGATTTTGTAAGAAAAAGGGGTTTTGTTCTAAATTTTGGATATTTGGATTTTTGAAAGGAAATGAAAATGATGTTGGGTTTCATGAGATTGAAACAATGATTATGTTGATGTTGATGATGGAGTTGGATATGTAATATCACTCCCTTTGTAAAAGGATGGAATTGTATATTATGTATGGAAACTATCTGTATATAGAAATATCTGTTTTGGGCTATCGGTGGAGGATAGTCTTAATTGTTGAAGACATTGCATAATGATTTGGTTGAATTGAAACTAATTTCTCATACATTATGCATTGAGCATCATTTCATATTGAACACTGTAAATGTATTAATTTTGCGAAAAATGGACAAATACCTTGGTGAATCTGGTTAAGGGGTGTGGTTGTGGTGATGAGGTTGGCTTGTGTGTCCTTGGTGAAAGTCCAGAAGCCCGCGCGGTTAGGTGCTGATCCTTTTGGTTAGTTCCGGTAAAATGGCAGACACGTACCTAGAGATTCCTAGTGCTTTGTATGCATTACCTTGTTTTCTGTTATAAAATGATTATTTTCATGAATTGATTTATAATCTGGCATTGCATTGTTTTGAGATAAAAAACGATGAATGTTTGACAGATGGCATGCATGTGCATTCACCTTATAATTTTGCTAAGACTCATATACTGTGTTAGAGTATCCCTACTGAGCTTTGGCTCACCATATGTGGAAAACAACTTTCAGGTGCTGATGATATGTCTCCACCAAGGACGTAGCTTGGGAAGACTTGGAGCTTAAGGCTTTATTTTTGGTTTCTTGATGTAATTATTTTGTTTAAGTCCCTGGGCTTTACTTGTATTGAGTTTAAACTCATTTTGTTGTAACTAAGCATCATCTTGGAAAGTTGTAGTCATTAGGAAATTTCATTACTTAGTTTTTCTTCCCTTTTTACTCTTGTATCCATGTCATATGCTATAGGTTCAGAATCTAGAATTTGTGAATATATATTGCATATGTCATCTTTTGTAATGTTCAAAGATATAATGAATAGAAGTTATGAGATTGTTGATCAATTGTAGCACTGTTATGAGATCGGTTAATGCTAATTATTTTGGGGCGTTACAAGGTATATGGTTGTCTCATATGCTTTGGAGTTTGTTTGTTTGTGGGTATGAATTTTTTGTATTGACTCATATGCTTTGTTACTTATTTTTTTAAAGAAAGATGGTCCATGGTGGTCCTATTTGTGTTTTTCATGTTCTTTCTTCTTTTCGTTTTTTTTTTTCTTTTTTTCTTTATCATTTATGCACGTGTTTGTTTTCGAAATCAAGGGACATGAATGGTTGACAAATTGTCCCATTGGTAGGTAATGGAGACTTTGGCACTTTTAGTTTTTTTATTAATTTTTTGTATTGTCTCATGCTTTGTTGTTTATATTTTTAGAAGTAAGATCGTCTATGGTGGTCCCATTTGTGTTTTTTTTTTGGTCTTATTTCTATTATTGTTTTGAAGTAAGCTACTCCATGGCGGTCACATATCTATTATTGGTATGCTTTAGAGATTGTCTATATGTGGCTATGAATCTTTGTTTTTATCTCATATGCTTTATTGGTTTTATTTTTAAAAGCAAGATAGTTCATGTGGTCCCATTTGTGATTTTTTATTTTGTTTGTAATTTTTTATTTTTTTATTTATTTTTAAAAGCAAGGTAGCCCATGATGGCCCCATTTCTATTATTGTTTTTGTTTCTAGAATGGAGGGATATGTGGGCTTGATTAATTGTCCCAATGGTGAGTAATTGGGACTTGGGTGTTTTTGCTGGACAAGTAATATATATATATATATATATATTGGTTGTTATGGATCCACACAAACATCCACTAATTTTATAGATGAGATTTTTTTGGTGCAATTCTTAGGTATGTTTAATGCACATGCTCAACCTTTTTATCATAATTTATTTATATGCAGATGGAAAGTGAATCAAAAAATATTAAAGAAATTGGCTCACCAAAGACAAAGGTAATCTTAAAAGTATATATATATATATATATATATATGTATTTACAATATTTATAGAATGCAATGAAAGAACACTATAAAAAATTAATGATATTAATAGTATGGTTTATTTGTAGTGTTTTAATAGAGGATTAAATTTTCATCGTATGTTTTGGAATTTAAATTTGGTCTAATGCATTTGTTGTTATTGTGTTTAGCTAAACATGACAACTCAGATAGCACTGAAGTCCTTTCATGAATTAATACAATTGTTACAACCAATACAAAAAGAAGCTATTAAATCAATTGATTTTGGAGGCTTATTAGAGCCTAAATGCACGAGATTACCATGACAACTTTGTGACTGGTTGGTTGGTTGTTTTGATCCACGTCTCAGTGTTTATTTGTACATGGTAAAACAATAATGGTAACGCCATTTGATGTAAGCCACATGTTAGGACTTCCATGTGAGAAATCAATTATAAAAGTAAATGGGGACCATGCTGATATTGAGGAGTTGTCGAACATGTATGGTGTTAAGAAGTGTGGTTCTATTTCGTTAAGCTCTTTAAGGAATGAGTTATCTAACATGAAAGTAGATAGGGTTGACTTTAAGGGAAGATTTGTATTGTACATTCTAGGTTCCCTTTTGTACCCTACATCAGATTTGTCAATAAATTGTTGTTTTCTCTGTACCTTGAAAGATATGCCCGCTTTACATCAGATAAATTGGTCAAAACTTGTCTTAGACTTTTAGTCAATGGTGTGCGAAAGTATAAGGACAAAGGAGAAAGAGGGGAACAACAAGGAATTGGAGGTTTCTTGTTTTTTTTCATGGTATGTTTTTAAATCATGGTAAACAAATAATTATCTATTTGGTGCATTTTTGAACTTACTAATCATTACATAACCATATCATGTAGTTATTCTATGTTGAGCATGCAAAACCTTCTATGGATTTTGTTAGTCCATGTGCAAGTAGACAAGCACCTCGTTTAGTACATTAGACAGATGAGGTGATTAAAAAGAGAATCTCCATGTTGAAAAAACTACAATACTAAGACAACAATAAGGTAATCTTATGTGTTATATAATTTGATTTGTATGCATGTTGTAATTAAAGAATTCGTCTAACATGTTTGTTATTATTTTCTTAATAGATTGGTTTCATCATTGAAGATAAAAATGTGAGTGTAGAGGCAAATATGGATGCACAGTTAAGTAACGTTGAAAGAGAAGTGAAAGATTTGAGAGGAGACTTGAGTAATTTAGTCATTGGTGTTACTCAATCAATAGAATTTGCAAAAGAGAAGATTTTGATAGCAATTGCAAAGGCAGCTAATGGGTCATGGGGCATTGAGAAGGAGAAATGACCACATGATATTAATCATCAGTCGGAAAAGGAAGATATTTTTTATAAGAAATGGAGGCCTCTGCCTTATGCCTTCTAAAATCATAAGTTTCCTATGGAAAACAAATTAAAGAAGAAAATGAAGGATTGCCTAACACTTCATTATGTGATCAGTTCACATCGCCCGTATCTTCATTTGCTTCTTTTTTAAGTGAACATGAGCTACTACCACCAAAGGTACCAAAAGTGATTTTAAAAAGGTTCATTCTAGTAGATGATGGTGTCAAGTCTTTAACAGTTTCGCCTTATCGTATGAAGCTTGGGAGGGAAAGCAAACAAAAGAAAAATAAACATATACTTTCACCATATGATGTTGAACTTGACAAGATAAGATACATTAACTTTTTTGGGTTATATTTTGTTATTAGAATTGAAGTTAGTTATTGATTTATTTGTGTTATGAAGAAATGTAATATAACAAGTGTAATGCCCTGGAAAATAAGGTGCCCCAATCAAATATGCTGACATGGGGGCAACCAATATAGAAGAGAGAGAGAGAGAGAGAGAGAGAGAGAGAGAGAGAATAAGTCCATAATAACATTGATAAAATTTCGTAACTATCTCTTTCCCATTGAACTATTCTAGTGATTACATCATGCGTTTGATTACATCCATTAACAAAATAATAGTTCAAAAGATAAGAGATAACGTAAATAAGGAGTCAAAAAGCAAGCATCTTTTCAAGGAGTGTCCTTGAATACACAAAAATGGAATCTAGGTTCCCAAACAAAAACAACAAAAGAGAGCTTTTGTGCCCCCATCCAAAATCCTTCTTCAAGCCAATCACTTAGGTGACACATCCACACCGTTTCCTGAAAGATGGTTAGTTTTGGGGTGAACAAATGCTCAGTAGGAAATGCATTTAACAAGTTATATAAATGTTTGAGATGCATATGATCATGCCATGCACTTGTAAGATTAAGATTTATATATATATATATATATATTTCTGTTAAAACCGAAACGTTCAATGCATGATTTCTATCCAGTGCCTCTTCCTCAGCATGGGGTGGTAAATATGCCATGACGTCTGAAGAAAGAGCCGCAAAGTCAAACATACATATATAGATTTTATGTACAGTAAATAATCCCACATTTGCCGTCTCTAATAACAGCGGGGTGATAGGTACCCAAAACCTTTCCCTTTCCACTTTTGTTGACTCTAAAAATGGCAGGCTTGTGGACAACCAAAATCAAGTTTTTCCACATTCGCCGACTCTAAAAATAGCAGGCTCCACTACAACAAAAAAGGTCTATAGTGACGAAAACGCATGATGAAAAAATATTTCGTCTCCAAATGTACATGTTTTAGTGATGAAAATAAGATTTCGTCTACGAAAACCAAATTTCATCGTCAAATGCTTAAAATCAAATAAAACAATAGGTGACGAAATTTTATTCGTCTCTAAATTTTATTTTTCGTCACAAAACAATTTCTCGCCCTTGGAAGATTTTGTGGCATTTTGGAGACGAAATTTTTTGTCACCATTGTAAAAAATTTTAAAAAGGAAATAATTTCGTCTCCAAATATATTATTTTTAAAGAGGAAAACCAAATTTCGTCACCAAATGCTTAAAATCAATAAAAAGTAAAATTGAACCAAGAGATAGATATCTCTCTATTTAGATGCATCTATTTTACTTTCTATATCTCTCTTTGTTACTCCCTCACCCATCCATCTCCGTCACACCGTCCGTCAATCTTTGTCACACCAGCTAACCCGCACGTCACCAGCTGGCGCTCACTACAATAGGTCTCTCTCTCTCTCTCTCTCCCCCATGTTTTCGCCTCACTCTCTCTCCCCTTGCTCTCCTTTCATTTTTTCGAGCTCCTTCTCATCTCTTCTCGCTTTTTTTACCTCCGTCTTCTCTCTTTTCTATCTCGCTATCCTTATTCTCGTCTCTCACTTTCATAAGTCGTTTTTCCCCAATTTGAACTGTAATTTGTTGGATCCTTCGCTGCCTGCGACCTCCTTACTTGGTTTTTCTCTAACCCTAACTTGGTTGCTATCTGTCTATCTCTCTCTCTCTCTCTCTGGTTGTCCCCACTAGTACAAAAATAGTTAAAGATCACACTTTAACAAATGAAAATATCTCACTTTTATTGGAAGTATGACTAAAAAAAAAATTAGATTGATATTTTAATCACACTTGATTTGATTAAGTATGATAATATTTATTTTTTATGTCACTCCTCAATTAAGTGTGATTATATATATACTTTTAATCACACTTTCTAATTAACATGTGATTAAAGATCACATAAGAAGAATTAAAAATATCTCACTTTTATTAGAAGTGTGATTAAAAAATTAAAATAATTTTTTAATCACACTTAATTTAATGAGTGAGATAATATTTTTTTAATTATGCATTTTAAATAACTGTGATTATATATATTACTATCATACCTCTCTCTATATACATGTGTGTGTCTTTATCTTTTTGACTTATTTTAGGGTTAGGTTCACACTCACACAGATACATTGCCTTTCTCTGCTCTGCTCACATGGTTGCTGCTCCCTCACCACTCGCTCGCTCGCTCCTTCCTCATCGCCAACGTCGCTCCTCCCTCACCAGCGTCTCCCTTCTCCCTCACCGGCATCTTCCTTCTTCCTCACCGACTCTCTCTCTCTCTCAAACCGCTGTAAGAAGAAGAACCAAAGTTCATTCTAATTTTTGCCCCCCAATCAACTCTCTCTCTAGTATGATTTGGCTCTCTCTCGTTTATCAACTCTTCGATTTGCCTCTCCTTCTCACCATTTTTAGCTCACCGATTTCTGCTATTCTCTAAATCTTTCATCTCTTTTTGGTAAAACCCTAGCTCTTGATTTATTTTTTATTTTTAAAATGGAATGGATTTTATATGGTTTGATCGATTTTGACTCTTATCAGAATGTTTGAATTCTGCTTTGCTTCAAGGTTAGGTTATGAGCTTAATCAAAATCTTATAATTATATATGTTTTTGGAACAAATTATTTCTCGGTTCATTTTTGCAATTATATACATGTTCTCTGCCTCTATCTGTGTCTTTTATGTGCATATGTAGAGGTATAGAGATATATGTGGCAACTGTGTGAGTAACTACTTATAATTTTTGTTTTAACTTTGGACATGGTTGGTGATTAGAAAGGATATAGTTTTGTTCAATGAATGGCAAATCTGTGAAGTGTATGTACTGTATTTGGTGGGAGAACAACTTTGGTTATTTATTAGAGTGCACCAGGCCACCCAAACATTGCTATGTAATTGTTAAATGATCTAATTTATTTGTTCAACTAAGTCACCCATGGGCAGTCCCAAATGCCATTACTACTGTGACACTTGCTTTTCATTTTGGTTTCCAACTTTTTATAATTATGGTCTTGTTTTTAGGAAGTCTTTGAGGACATTTTGTTTACCTCTTCATTACTTATTGTATACATCATACAAGGATGATGCTTTGTTTTTGGCCTTGGTCCAAAAGTGACTGGTTAGTTCTATTTTTTTGTCTTATCTATATTCTTTTCTTTCTGCAAAATCTAGTGATGGATGATTGACATGGCACAAATCATCTACTCTTTTTGAGCCTCTGTTTTGTATATTTTATACCAAATATCAATGGTTGAATTTTCTATCTTGATTGCATGACAAGTTTTCTTTTTAAGGCGGTAAAGGAGATCCAATAATGAAAGTCAATATAAGTTGATTTTTTCTTTTTTAATTTAGTTGGATCTGCCGCCACTTGTACTCATTCTTCAGATCTTTGAAGTCTGTAGCCATGATTATTGTTTCAAAGTTGTTGACATTGTGGTATTTTGGAGTGGTTAGATCATTTTTGATTCTGATAAAAAAAGATCACTTTTTGATGTTCTGTAGTACCTGCTCAAACCCCTTAATTAAAACTGATGAATCTTTCCTTTCGTGATACATGTTTTATCTATTATTATGACCATGTTTCTAAAGTTGAACGCCCATAGTATGAACCCTTTGCACTTTCCAATTTATGGCTTTGCACTGTGTGTATATGTGGGTATATGTGTGTTTGTGGTTCTCTCTCTTCTTAGGACTTCTCCCTGATGTTGAAACTTCTCTTTTAGGTCCTGTTGCTGGTCTTACCACTGGTAACTTGCCAAGACATCATCGTCATCACCATCATATGAAACCTATTTCAATCTCCCCAGACCCTTCTAAACCAGGTATATTTGAGTGCTAGTTACTGAACTATTTAGTCAGGTCCATCTCCCCCTCCTATTGATAATCTCTATATATTAAGAAAGTAGAGTTGCGGTGCCAAAAAACACAAGTATAAAGAAAATTGAAATGTCTTAAAAAAATTGGTATATTTATAACAGAAATCCCTGTCGTTTACTTTCTTTTCTTCCATGCTATTTTGAAAGTCATAGACCAAGAGTAGCTCAAGACGTCAAAAAAATAAAAATAAATGACCTATTTTTGCTCGTACCATATCAAATGTTTAAACTAAAAGTCAAGCCATCATGACTACACTATTGGATTGCTAGTCAAGTTATGATAATTTGACTACAATCCAATGGAACATTATTTCGCAGTCTTGGGCAAGTCCATGTGATGTCCCAATCTGATTTTTATTGGTTACAACAATAGAGCCTACTTTTGTGTTGGTTTTGAAGAGACAACCTGACGAGTGTTATATGATGCATTGCTCTAAGACCACCAAATAACCTCTCCAATCCAATAGTGTAATGCCATAATGGTATGAGCAATCCACTAGTATACCAAATTCTTACTGTTGACAGTACCAAATCCTTATTATTGTTTTTCCAAAAGAAAATTCAACTTCACAAGTTTCAAAATTTCTATGCAGTTTTCTAGCTGGAAAATAAGTAGAACTGTGCAAGTATTTGACCTATTGAGAAAGTGTTAGGATACTTAATTATATGGAACGAGTCTTGAGTTTTAATTATTTCTAGTTTCTTGAGCTTCAACTCTCACTTATAAGCACACCCTTTACTAAAAAAACAAGTAAAGGAGCGCAAAAACTCTTGAGAATTGGGCTCTGTGTACTTTCAGCCATTGGCCTTCTTTTGTACCACCTTGTCTATTTATTTTTAGAGATCACATTGTAGACAATTTGTTTGTTGTCTTTCTGTTTTAATATAAGCGGATTAGTTTCAAACTTTGCATTGTGGATCCAAGTTCTCTATTTTGTCCAAATAGGACCATGGCACTAATGCACTGCACTCTCAATAGCGCTTTCACAAACTTGGACTGAATTCAGCAATTCAAAAATTTCAGAGCACAAATTGATGAGTAAGAGTGCCGATCCAATATCAGGCCGCTCTTTAGTTGAATATTTTATGGATTTTGACCAGGCTTATTGTAGACTTGCAAGCATCCTATTTTTTGGTGGCTTGAGGAGAGTTAAACACACATAAGAATTAAAACATTTACCTGTGTAGTGAACTGATTGAGAATTGAACTAGCAACCCCTTTAACTTATTCAAAACGTAAGGTACTTATGATTGCACTACCTCTTGTATTGTTTGAAATTTTCTTTCTATTATTATAAGTATATGCAAAATATGCATTAAGTAACTATGAATCATGGAAGCTTGATTTTGCTCCAAATATGGCTCTATGTAATAGTTAATGCACAAAATTGATTTCAGTGCTCTGTAGGTGCTCTCACTCCCAAGATATTTTCATCAAGGACACGAGGAGGACACTCGCCCACTCTCACTCCACTTACTAGCAGGTGGGGTAACTTCGTCTTTTGGTAAAGAGTATATTCTCTTGCGTTAATATGGAAATTTTAGGCATCACATGACCATTAATTTGTTATTAATGTAACATTTTTCAGGTTTTTATTTTTTTTGGTCAAATTGATGAAATGAAATATATGAAGCTTGATGGGAAAAAAAAAAAAAAAAAAAAGTTACCAAGGAATTCGATTTGGTTGTTGCCTATTAGAACCAACTCTTATTATAATTACATGTACAAGTACCCATCTAACTTATAGATTTGTTTAATTTGCTGATCAAGGTAATTTATGACAAAAATGTCCCATTAGTAAAGTTCTTAGACATAGCTATAAGCTGTTCATGGCATACATTTTGGAATATAAAAAATATTTGAGAGGGTTTCATATGCCCTAACACTTCGTCTGTTTATTCTATTCGTTTGAACACTAAATTGTTGAGTTTCTATGCGGTTGAGTTAGCTAATGAAGCATCTGATGGGAATACAAACCAGGAACGCTTAGATAGGATTTCTCAATTGGCTGAGATTGAGGATTTTTAGTAGTGTATATAGCCTTTATGAGCCATAGTGTTATCTATAGTTGAATCTTGTTTCTGATATATGTTTCCATGATTATGCATGAATTTACTAACAAAACAAATACACCATGATTCATATGTTGGCTTTACTAGATGAAATTTATACTTTTTTGGTTGTTGATTGGTTTTGCAAAGTTGGTTAGAACAAAGTTCCTTTTCAATGCATAAGTCAAATGAAAATGGGGATCTAGAAAGTTTGGTGCTGCTTTTAAAATGTTTGAAAATTATGGAAAATGCCACATTTCTTAGTATGGACAATCAGGTAAACTGAATATGCTTCCCTTAGCGACTCCCCAACACAAAAAAAAAATAAAATAAAAAAAAAAAAAAAAAAAATAAAACAAAACAAAACAAAACAAAACAAAAAAAGAAAGAAAGAAAACACACACATATATAGAGATTAAGTCACGGTTAAGTAAACTTGTTGTTAACTTTTGCATTATCATTTGTTTTACTTTTGGCAATTATTTTTGTGCAGGGTCATTTGCTTGAAAAGAAAGGGAACCTCAACCATGATGGTTCTCCCCGAACTTTCACAAAACTCATTATAAGTGTCATCAACTTACTCTTAAGTATCTAATAGTGCTGGATGTTAACTTCTTCAATTTATTTTTGGGTTGGTCTCCTATGTCAGTAATGTCACATACATTAATTCATATTTTGCTTAATCTAGTTTACATTATGAACAAATTGAACAAATTGCAAGTTTTCAAAAGTCAAAGAAAAAGCAAAGCAAGAAGATACAAAGTATCATAGAGTGTTTGAGGCAGAAAGGTATCACTGGAAATTTTGAGAGTGGGGAAAGTTCAGATTCTGATGGACAAGCTTCTTGGTTAATATATTATGTTTCTATGTTAATTTAGTTTAAACTTTCTTCTTCAACTAGGGTAGAATAAAAAACTACGTTGACATTTAGGCACTAAAGGTCCCGAGAAAATAGTGAAATATGCATGTAAAGGCCCAGGAAACATCACAAACACCTTGAGACAGAGCAACATAAGTTGTGCAAACTTATAGAACGAGCACGTGGTTCTCGATTTGAAAACTACTTTGAAATTTGCACTATTCCAATGCTTAGGCACGAAAATAAGTTTTAGGGAGGGGGGTGAAGCTTCAAATAGGCACGAAAAGGCTTGGGAAACATAATGAACAACTCCAGAGGAACCAATGTAAATTGTGAAAACTAATAGAACAAGCACGAGACTCCTGAAAATTTACCATTGTATTCCAAACTTATAGTAACCAATGTAAGTTGTGGAAACTTACGGAATCAGCACGGGACTCCCGGTTTGAAAACTAAATAGAAAAATACACTTTTTAACACTTAGGCTTGAGAATAGGCCATCGGGGGGCCAAAATCGTAAAACAACCACAAGAAGGCTCGAAGAACACCTCGAATACCTAGAGAGGGACCAATGTAAATTGTGGAAACTTATGGAACTAGCACGGGACTCCCGATTTGAAAACTAAGTCGAAAAATGCATTTTTTTTTAACACTTAGGCTTGAAAATAGGCCATTGGGGGGCCAAAATTGTAAAACAGCCACAAGAAGGCCCGGGAAACACCCCGAACACCTCGAGAGGGACCAATGTAAGTTGTGGAAATCTATGGAACTAGTACAAGACTCTCGGTTTAAAAACTAAGTCGAAAAATACATTTTTCGAAAAATGTTAAATTGTATATTTTATTGATAAGATAGTAATCATCTTCCTCTTTTCTTTTTTTTTTTGTCGTTGCAGATTAGAGATTAGAGATAGACGCGTTTGGTAATCTGGAGAGCAAGAGCTTGCTCATTTTGTGTTTTTGTTAATATTACCTTACATGTATTTTGATTGCGTTGTAAAGTTTATATTTTTGTATATATTAGGAGACATGTTTGGTAATTGCACTTGATATTATATTTTTGTGGATATTAGGAGACGCGTTTTGTAATTCGCAATTGATATTATATTTTTGTGGATATTATGAGACATATTTCAACTGTGGTATTTATGAAAATGAAGAAGTTTTTGTATTGATCTGTAATATATATTTTATTAAACATGTTACATGTGCAGGGAATTGTTACTGGAAAAAAATTTTGAAAATTTGAAATATTACCCCCATTTTTAAAAATGTTAATTATTATTAGTGACAAAATAAAAAATTGTCGCTATTAGTTTTCAAACAACTTTTCTTGACAAATAATTTTGTCACTAATGATATAGATCCAACAAATAATTTCATCACATTTGCTGAATATTTCGTCACTAACTGGAAATATTGGCGACAAAATTGTTTTTGTAATTGAAGAATTTTGTTTTGTGCTCATTTTAGTGACGAATTTTTTCGTCACCTTAATCTATATCATTAGTGAGGATAAATTTCGTCACTAAAATCTCCATCCTAATATTTTGTGACGAAATATTTTGTCGCCAAAACAATTAAAAATAAAATATTATTTAGTTATGGTGTCGAAATGGATGTTATAAAAGATGAAAAATTCAACATTTATAGACGAAAATTTTCGTCTCCAAAAATGAAGCATAGGCGACGAAACAATTTTTCATCACTAGGTACTTTCTGCGACGACAAATAGACGACGAATGTGGTGACAATTTTTTAGTCACAGATCACTTTGGTGACAAAAATTTAATGTTTAAAGTCAAAATCAGTTTGTCACCAAACTATTTTTGTTGTAATGACAGGACTACACAAAACAATTGCAGCATGCAATTGCATAATGCATGGACCGGACAGCCTATCAGTCATCCTGTCGGTCGACCGCTTGGTCAACCTCAGCCCACACTTGGATGGATTGGTCACCTAATAACTGGACGGGTCAACGGACATAGTAATGAGCCACCGCACCTGGATGGATTGGTCATCTAATGACTGGACGGGTCAACAAACATGGTGATGAGCCACTGCACCTGGATGGATTGGTCACCTAATGACTAGACATGGCTAAAGATCACCCCGTGGTTGGATCAGCTCTCTATTACATATGATTTTACCATTTTCACATCAACGGGCCTCGACTAGGGCATTTATTATGAATCGTGTTCATTTTTATGGTTCGAATGTCATAGTTACATTCAATAACTCTCATTTATGTCTAAAAGAACAACAAAACTTCAGTATTCATGCTTTTTTCCGAAACAAAACGTTGCATGGCATCTCTCCATTTAGTTTATAGGAACCCTACCTCTATTCTAGGCTTTCACAGAGAAAACACGGAGTTTGATGAGAGGGGAGAGAGCAATCCTTCTCCAAGCTTCAATACTCCCCAAAGTTCAACAAGGGAGTTTCAAACCCAAGATTCGTCAAAGGAGAACAAGGGAATAGATAGAAACGTGAGAGAGATGTGAGTTCATCAAACTCTCTCTCTCTCTTCTCTCTATCTAATATACAGGATGGTGAGAGTATGAGGAGGTGTGTAAGCGAGAGTGGTGGTAGGTGACTTTTGTCACAACACCCACCACGCCGCCAATTTAAATCCAACCCAAATTTTGTACCGCTCTACAGTTTTTGGGACCTAAAATACACAAACTCACCAAATTAAAACTATAAATAATAAATGACATTATTATACAAAATGTGAAATCAATCAGAACCTGAGAGTCTGTCCCTCCTTCCCAAATCAGAACAAAAAACCATCCACGCAAACCCAAAACACTAGCTCGAGTCATAAATCAACTAAACTGGAGTCTAAATAGGATTTATATACATGACCATGGTTTTAATTATAATAATTAAAGGTTCAAACTAACCTGCTCTTTATATTATTTTTTGCTTATTTTTGGGAGAGTTACCAAAAAGTGATAACTTTTTTTTTTTTTTTTTTTTTTTGGATGACCGAGGTATCCGGGCTCTAATTTTTGACCCGTCCGACTAATCCTCGACAAAAACAATCACAGCAATCCACCGAGATTTTAGTGAAGTGCAAATATTTTCTGTGTATTTTTTCACAAGAGCACCCCCACTTTTTTATAATATTTTTTGGTCAATGGGGGTGCAGTGTAGTTTCCCTCTTTTTTTAAGCAGTCATATTCACATCTCTTTTTAAGTGACTCACACTTTTTTGTCTTCTAGCCTTTCAAAGGGGAGTGTAAATTTGAATATCACTACATTTTTTTTTTCTTCAAATTTTTGGATATTAATGCTATAGATGATTAAATGGGTCATCAACATGACACTTTCGACCTTTTGTTTTTGTTTTTTAAAACATTATCAAACTATAATTTTTTTAATAATAAAAGTGAAATTAAAAATAATATTTCCACATATTATTTGATAAGACTAAAAGTTTTTATATGTTTCAAAATCTACATGTTCAATAATTAAATCTTTCAATATTTGATTCTCAATTTTATCAAACAACATGTCGAAGTATTATTTTTGATTATCAATTTCATTGTTAAAAAGTATTTTGTAATCTGACATGTTTCAAATAACTAAAGTCAAAAACGTAGTTTGAAAGATGTAGTATACACAACATTTGAGTCATCTGTGTGACATCTGTAACTTAGAAAAAATTAAATATGAATATTTTATAATCAACAATTTTATTGTCATACTCCTCCTATTGTGTGTCTCCTAATCTTACAAAATGCTCCAAATACACTTCATAATTTCTACGGAAAAAAATGATGATAAATTCATTTTTGTGGGTATATATGGCATCAGGTTTAGTGACTGTTTTGTTTTGATTTTAATAATAAGATTAATGAAATATATTGGTGAGAAGTATAAGTTGTTGTTTCGAAGGAATTTTTTTTTTTTCTTTTTCATTTTTACCCGTGTATTGTTTCACTCTAACATTCAGACCACCGTCACCAGTTGGCGATGGCTGTCGACGGTGGTGATGTGGACAGATAGACAAATTAGATGAACAGATAGATAACACATGAACAGATAGGAGTAATATGATCTTTTAAATTGTTGTTGTCCTTATGGCCAAAACAGAATAAAGTTTGGGGTAATTGCCGCAAAAGTTTCAAAATTACATTGTTGGCCCTAATTTTTAATTGTGAATTTTGCTAAATTGATCCTATAATGATTTGTTGTGTGGTTGAAATTTAATATTCTGGTACAACAATTCATTTTAAGATTTTCAATATTAAATCTCAGTCATATAATATATCATTCTAAGATCACTTTAGAAAAATCACTCTAAAGGACCATGCTCGTCCAAACTTTCTGTTCAACTAACCTTTTTGTTGTATGTGTTGGGATCATGAGAAATGTGATGGTGTGTTAATAAGAGTGCTACAAATAGCACCCTCAAAAATTCCTTTGGACCCCCAATTACTTTGACGCCCCACACCAAAAATGTTTCCCGCCTCTTTCTTCTTTGGGCACCAACCATATTCTCCACACTACCTTTCTTTATTTTGGACGCCCATCCCTGCAAATCCCTCCTCCGGTATCCCCCACCTTTATCTCTAGCGATCATCTCAGTCCTCTTTTTTCTCCGACAACCACCTCCATCTCCGGCAACCTCTTCCCTGCCATTCCCTACCTCCGACAACCCCATCCCAGTCCATCCCAGTCCATCCCATCTTTTTCTGTTCTCCTCTCCTCCTCTTCCTCTTTCTTTCCTACCACCGTGACCTCCTTCGCCACTACCCCATCGTTGTCTTCCTGCCACATCCTTCTCCTTCGTTGCTACAACCCTTCTCCCTTATAAGCGAAGCCCCAACCCAACCTCATTTCTGTCATGAACCCCCCTTCTTCTCATTCTCATTCTCATTATCCTCTATAAAAACCCTAGATTCTTCTCATCCTCTTATTCTCTTTCTCTTTCTTCTTTGTAAAACCCTAGATTCATATCTGGGTTTTACAGAAGAGGAGGCGGAGGAAGGGAGGATCGCGATAGGGAGGTACTAGCGGCAAGGAAAGAGAGAGAGAGTGGGCCGAGATTTGCAGCGGGGATGGCATCGTCAGAGCATGGGGTATTACGCAGATGAGTGGTCACAGGGGGAGAGAGATCATGGAGGTGCGAAGGGGGACGACGAGGAGGGTTGGGTGATGACAGAGGGTGCGGGAGTAGGGGACTGCGGCGGTGGAGAACGCGACGGAAGGAGCTGGTACGTGTAGAGGATGATGAGGCGCTGGGGTGATGGCCGAAGCTGCTGAAGATAGGTAGGGGTAGGGTTAGAGTTAGGGTTAGGGTTTTGGTTTTGGTTTTGGTTTTGGAAGGTAGGGGATAAGGGCAAAAATGGGACTTTAGAGATGGGTAAAATTGTATAAAAATATTTATTGAATGATGGGACGTCCAAAGGAATTTTTTGGGTGTTATTAGTAGTACTCGTTAATAATCTTTGTTCAAGAAGTGAAAAGACTAAATGACCCATAAACCAAAATTAAAGCAAAACAAGAGAACAATTTACTAGTTTAGGACCTTTTATAGGCTATTTGGGATTAAATTTTTTAGTAACTTTTTCGTTGAAATTTTTTTGTCTTTAGTGAATTTGTTTTTAAAAATTTCGTAATTTTTTGTGCTTATAGTATTTTCTCGTCGAGACGGATCAAAAAAGTTAAAAAAAATTTAAAAAAATCTTTAAAAGACAAAAATGTGGCTAAAACAATTGGTGTTTTAGTTTATTTCTGTCTTTAGTGAATTTTTTTTGAAAATTGTGTCAAAATTTTTACATTTTTTAAATAATCTTGGAAAGACAAATCCGAAAAGTTAAAACTTTTGACATAAGTATTAAAAAAAAAATCACTATAAAAAAAAAATATATATATATATATATATATGATTTTTTGAGCCACTTTCTGCTCACTTTATTCTTATTAATTAATGTATGTATTAAATGACCAAAATAGGCACAAACACGAGGGCATAATTGGTAACATATCATGCAAAATCATTATAGAATCTACAGTTACCTTCTCCATGAAAACCCACCTTAATAAACCCTAGACTTTCATTTGCCTGACCCTCTACTCAACATCTCTTTGTACCTCAGAATCGAATCAAGCCTCTGCAACTTCAACTGTTGCTTAAACCTGTTGATGAAGTCATCTGCCTTCGCATCAACCCCTTCCTCGTCCTCTCCAACCCTCAACTTCTCGCTCGCCGACTTTTTCATATTCGCCGGAGAAGCCTCGACGGTCTTGTCAGACATGCTTCTCTTCAAGTGCTGATCGTGATCGTGAGCTTCCTCGTGAGGATGTAGGTCGGCGTGGTCAGTCTGGGGCTGTAATGGGTCGGCATGTTCGGATCTATATAAAGAGAAGTTGACGGACCAAGGTTCTAAATATCGGCCGGTACGTACCGTACCAGCCGGTTCATACCGAAAAATTGGTGTGCCGAGTCGGATATGGGCCGGTATACAGGTGAGAATGAAATTTGCATCCGTAGCGGTTGATTCCCGATACGTATCAACCTGAATTCGATACGTGAGCGATACAGTTCCGATACACGTATTCTATCGCCAGTACGGCTGAAAATGGAGCAAAGAACCTCCTGCAAAAGCAAAAATAATCAAGCAAAGCACCTGCAAAAACAAAAATAATCGAGCAAAGCACCTGCAAAAACAAAAGCAAATGCAGAAAAGAAAAGGAAAGGAACAGACTCACGGACTCAAACCTTTCACTTCAAGTTTTTTATCTTCTTCAAGCAATACACAGACTCACGGACCATAAATTTGTAAAAACCTCTAAAGAAAAAC
Source organism: Camellia sinensis (assembly GCF_004153795.1). Classification (NCBI taxonomy): domain Eukaryota; kingdom Viridiplantae; phylum Streptophyta; class Magnoliopsida; order Ericales; family Theaceae; genus Camellia; species Camellia sinensis. The sequence goes on along the minus strand of NW_021031265.1, from coordinate 259,079 downwards.
CCTCAATCGGACCAAACCCAAATCCTCAATCAAACGCAAATCCATCTCCCAGGGACATTGATCTTGTAAAGTGTTGCAAGGAGAAGCATCGAATCGAACCCAAACCCATCACCGCTTTTAAGTTTCTTTGTTGAAATTGTGTTCTATCATTTTCTGTTTATATATTTGTATATCGGCTGGTACGTGCCGTACCGGCTGGTTCGTACCGGAATATTGGAGTGCCGAGTCGGATACTCACCGGTATACCGGTAAGAATGAATTTTGCGTCCGTAGCGGCCAATTCACAATACGTATCGGCCTGAATCCGATACATGAGCAATATAGTTCGATATAGTCTGGTACGACTGAAAATGAAGCAAAGCACCCGCAAAAATAATTGAGCAAAGCAAAGCACCTGGAAAAGCAAAAAATAATTGAGCAAAGCACCTGCAAAAGAAAAAATAATCGGCCAAAGTACCTGTAAAAACAAAAGCGAAAGCAGAAAATAAAGGGAACAGACTCACGGACTCAAACCTTTCACTTCAAGTTTTTTATCTTCTTCAAGCAATACACAGACTCACGGACCATAAATTTGTAAAAACCTCTAAAGAAAAACCCTCAATCGGACCAAACCCAAATCCTCAATCAAACCCAAACTCATCTTCCAGTGGCATTGATCTTGTAAAGTGTTGTAGGGAGAAGTATCGAATCGATCATTAATGCAGATCCGACTTTGCCCAAAACCGGCAAAGCCACCGCTTTCAAGCTTCTTCAAATAAGGTTTGTTGTTATGCTCTGTTTTGTGGTTGTTGTTTTGTTTCTATTTATTTATTTATTTATTTATTTATTTCGGCTTCGTAATTGGCTTCTTAAGCCACTATTTTGCATCGTTGAGAGAGAGAGAGAGAGGGCATAGAAATGTTTGTGGTTCAGATTTTTTATTTTTATTTAAAGAGGTTTAATCTGTTAGATTTTTTTTTTCAATTTTTTTTATTATTTCAAATTTTTTAATTTGTCAATTTTTTTTTTATTTCAGATTATTTTTATATTAGTTTTTTTTAAAAGAGGTTTCATCTGTCAGATTTTTTTAAAGATGTTTAATTTTTAAGTAAAGAGATTTAATATTTTAGATTTTTTATTTTTATTTTAAATACATTATTATTAGTAACTAAATTAGAATTACAATATTTGTTAATTGAAAACTGTTGTTGTAGATAATTGAAAGTTATAATGGCGCACGGAGGTGGTTCTAGTGGAAAACCTCCAAGTAATGATATTGGTTGAAAATTTGGAATTCCACTGGAAAATAATAGGCATAAAATTAGGTGTACATTTTGTGGAAAAGAGCTAAATGGTGGTATAACTAGGTTGAAGCAACATTTGGCCCATATGAAAGGTCAATTCGTACCTTGTGCTAATGTCAGTGGTAAAGTTCGAACACTAATGATGGATCATTTGAATAATTATAAGAGCAAAAAGCTTGACAAAAGGAAGATGAATGAGGAATTGACAGAACAAATTAGAGCCAGTCAGTGTGATGATGATGAAAATAATGAGGAGGACCTAGAAATGGTTATGGCCCGACAAATTAGGGCTAGTGATATTGAGTTTGCACCTCCTCCTGGTTTTGCTTGGTGAAGTCATAGTGTTCATAAGGCTAGTATAGGTAGGAAATGGATTGGTACATCCTCTCCAGAAGTTCAATTATTAGACATAGATGCAGATCTTCATAGGACCAAAGGCAACAAACAATCCAAACTCTCCTCTAGATTATTGAAAGAAGCAAAGAAAAAATTAGGAAGAGCAGTTAGCCAGTTTGTATTGTTCACTCCAGTGTAATGTTGTTAATTCTAAATAGCTAGAACCAATGTTGGATACCGCAAGAGAGGTTGGAAAATGAACAAAGCTACCTAGTTCTTATGAAGTAAGTCTCTAACTTAAAGTTTGAAAAAACTCTATCTATGTTTAAAAATAAATAAACTATTGTTATTTATTATTAAACAGGTAATTGAAGTGTATTTACCAATGGAGTATGAAGCTTTACAAAATTGGATAAAATCTCATCAATCTAGTTGGGCTAAGAGAGGTGTTACAATTATGTGTGATGGATGGTCTGGGCCTACAAGAAAGCACATTGTTAATTTTCTTGTGTATAGCAATCGTGGAACAATTTTTCAGAAGTCTGTGGATATAACTGATGTACCTAGTAGGACAGCTGATTATTACTTGGGCCTCATGGACAAGGTAGTGGATGAAATTGGAGAAGAATATGTTGTACAAATCGTAACTGATAGCGAAGCTGCGATAAAGGCAGCTGGTTACAAACTCATGCAAAAAAAGGGAGAATCTGTATTGGACAGGATATGCAGCTCATTGTATTGATCTTACGTTAGAGGATATTGGGAAGAAAAAAAGTGTAGCAGAGGTGTTAGATTGTGCAAAAGTAATCACACGCTTTATTTACAACTCCAATTGGGTCGTTGATTTCATGAAGAGATTCACAAGAAATAGAGAGTTGTTATGTTCTGTCATCACACGTTTTGCCACCAATTTCATTACTTTGGAAAGCATTGTTAAACATAAGACTCCTTTACAGGATATGTTTCATTCTCAAGAGTGGAAGCATAGCAAATGGTCCAAAAAGAATGATGCAAAAGAAGCGAAAAAATTATACAAAGTAAATATTTTTGGACCAAGGCGGTAGATGTATTAAAAGTTCAAGAACCACATCTAAAGGTGCTTAGACTTGTAGATGGAGATGAAAAGCCCACAATGGGTTTTATATATGAAGCCATGGATAGAGTAAAGTTGGCCATCAAACAAAATTGTCGCTATTATGTAAATTATTGAAAGATTATTGATAATCGATGGGCTTTCCAACTACACACGGACTTGCATACTGCTGGTAAGTAATTTTTAATTTATTTAAATTATAAATTATGTGTTGCTTGTCTCACTTTTATTATTATTTTATATTTGAATGTAGGTTATTTTTTAAATCTCATATTCCAATATGGGGAGCACCTTTCTAATCATCGAGAAGTGATGAGTGGAGTTAGAAATGTGATTTTGAGACTTCTACCAGATTTAAACGAGTAAATACAGGCGATAAACCAAGTTACTCATTATTTAATATTAGTTAAATTGATAACTTATTATTTGACTTGTGAATTGTGTTTGTAAAACTGCTTATTGCCTTTTGTTCATTGCAGATCTCTTTATTTTGTAATAAAGAAGATTCTTTTGGTGCTGTGTTAGCACAAAGAGCAGTGAAAGCAACAAATTCTAGTAATTATTGTATACTCAATCAACTATTAACTATTTTAATTACATATTATTGTTACATTGTCAACACTTCTATATCAAATTATAACATAATCACTAATAATTGATTGATTTGTATATAGCTGAATGGTGGATCCATTATGGTACATCAGCTCCGGTACTCCAAAAAGTGGCTGTGAGAGTATTGAGCCAAACCACGTCTTCTTCTAATTGTGAGCGCAATTGGGGTACGTTTAGCCTGATACATACAAAGACAAGGAATCGGTTAAAGTATAAAAAATTAAATAAATTTGTTTATGTGTATTACAATATGAGGCTAAAGATCAGACATGCAACACGAAAAAGCCAAGATGATAGAGAGGAATCTTTTAACTCCATCAATCTTGACTATATATTTGAAGAAGATGATCTATTAACTCCATGGCTTCAAGAGAGAGAACATGCAGTCTTGGATGATGAAGATAACTCAGGTTGGTTGATTGTTGATGATGATGATGAGGGAGATCATGCCACTAGTAGCCAAGTACCTCAACACCATCAAAGAGTAGGGTCTGCTGGAAGTGGCTCTAGTAAGGGTCGCGATTTGAGTCCACCTAGTGGTAGTGGAGGTGATAGTGATAGCAATCGTCCTCCAACAGGTGGTGGTAGTGGTGGACAATGGGAATCTGCAGGTTCTGCACTTGGTTGTAGACGCAGTATTCATCATATTGATCATGATTGGAACAAGGATTCTACACAGCAACGACGACATTCTATTTCTGCTCCTGATGCAGAAGTATCAATTGGGCATTCACGACATATTGATGATATTTATGGTCATCGTGACCTTAGAAATCAATTTGGACATCTCGGAGTTAGACAAGAATATGGAAGGGGAACTCAACATTGACGACCAATATGCCAAGTACCATATCCTTATTACCCTCCTCCAAGTCAACCCCCACTACACATCTATCAACCACCTTATATGGGAAATTGGAACTACTCTCAACAATCTCATCAATATCCATATATAGAGGGTTTCAATTATGGTACAAGGGGGCTTGCAATGACACAACAACAATCAAGTAGCAGTGGCAGCAACAACACCACTTATGATCAATGCACTTTCAATAACTACTACCAAGAATATCAATATAGAGAAATAGGCTAACCAATTCATAGTGATGATCAAAGTGATGTGAGATATGGAGATTCTTCTATACCACCACGTCATTCTTTTTATTACTAAGTTTTATAGTTGTTGATTTGTAGGAGATTGTTTGTATGTGATTATGACTAAAGCAAATGATTTATTTTTATGTCCCTCTTTCTCTTATTAATTTGTTGTGCATGTGGAAGTATTTCATTGTTGAAAATAAGTAAAAAAATATTTCCACATCAATTTTTATATTAAAAGTTTAACATATATGCCAAATAAAAGCTTGAGACTAAATAAATACATATCACTTAGTTGAAAATGAGTCAAAAGTGTCTCTATATATCAAAATTTTGATTAAAATGTGATAAATTAAGGCTAAAAGAGTGAAAAAATGGATAAAATTGAGTTTTAGAGGGATTGCTAATGATTTTTGAAATTTCACGACCACAACGCCCAATACCCGATACGTACCGGTCGATACTACCGATACCGATACTCCGCAATTGATATCGTTACATTACCTAATACCGTGATTTAGAACTATGTGAAGGACTTGACTCATTCCAAAAAAGATGGAGCTTGAACCAGTTGGCGTGGGGATGAGTTGTGTTGATCAACCTCAGGTGGGTCAACGTGGTGGATCTGGGGCTGTAATGGGTCGGGATGTTCGGATCTGTAGAGAGAGAAGTTGGAGGACCTGACACGTTCCAACAAAGATGGAGTCGAACCAGTTGGGGTGGGTTGTGTTGATCAACCTCAGGTGGGTCGGCGTGGTGGGTCTGGGGCTACAATGGGTCGGCATTTTCGGATCCGTAGAGAGAGAAATTGAAGGACCTAACTTGTTCCAAGAAAGATGGAGTTCAGACCAGCTGGGGTGGCTATGGGTTGTGTTGATCAATCTCAGCTGGTGGTTTGTTGTGAGTTATGAGGTTTGAGGTGACGAAGATAGTGTCGATAATGAGGTTCAAGGCGCAGAAGAGAACAGTGGGTGTGAACCAGCTCGCCATGAAGACCACATGTTAGCCCACCGCTGGTTCTGCTGAGAGAGAGAGAGAGAGAGAGAGAGAGAGAGGAGGTAAGAGATTTGCTCAAGATTTTGATATATTTTATATGCATTATTAAAATTTAAAATTAATAGTAATCTAATAGGGGTCCTGGACATGAACCCAACGGCTCGTTAAGCCTGCCAAGTCCATCCATAATTTGTAGGGTCTTGAGATTATGA
>NW_021031265.1:155709-247928 GCF_004153795.1 Camellia sinensis | reverse complement strand
ACGTGAACTAGGTCGGACATAAAAGACCTCAGCCTGAAGAATGCTAGGGACCGATGATAGCCTTTACTGAAGCCGACCTAGAGATGGTCCAGCATCCACATAATGGGGGTGTTTGGTGCAGCTTTTTTAAGCCAACTTATGGCTTCTGGCTTTTAAAAAGTTATTTTGGACTGTTTGGTTAAACTTATTTCAAACAGCTTCTGATTCTAACAACTTATTTTAAGTCAAAAAAGCTGATTCTGAGAAGCTGCTCACCCCTTGCTTCTGATTATCAGCTTCTGCTGTGGACATGTTAATTTACGGTTATACTCTTAAATTTTTTTATTTTTTATTTTTTTAAAAATAGAAAAAAACCCAAATGGACTATAAAATATTATTATTATGTTTTATGAGAAATGTAGACAAATAGTGAATAATAAAAAATAAAAGTTAATTGAAAAAGCTACTTCACAGCTTATTTAACAAACATTACTCAGCAACTTAAATCTATAATCCAACAGCTATACCAAACAGATTAACAACTTCTGATTAAAGTCATAATCTATAATTTGTTAAGCTATAATCTATAATCTGTTTTAACAGCTACACCAAACAGCACCATCATCGTCCACAACTCCCAAGCCACCTCACAATGAATAAGGAGATGGTTGTTGAACTCAACTTCATGTTTGCACATACATCACAAGCTACCAATGCACTTGCTTTCTCTAAACCAAATTATCAATAGTGATGATTTTTCCATAACCAGTACACCAAACAAAGAAGGCCACCTTGGATGGAGTTTCAGTTCTCCAAACCTCGTTCCAAGGGAAAGAAAACTCCCTACATCGTAACTACGGAATCATAGAGAGACTTTATGTTGAGCTGCTCAGATGAAGACCTCAGCCATTGAACCAAATCTCTCATCATCAATGCGAGTCGAATAAAGTCGCCCAGTCATCAAACCCCCTACAAAGGACTATGACTATGTCCCAGAACACTATCTATTCTCCATATTTAAAAAATCACTCACCGAGGCCTGCCTTTCAAGGACAATACTAGCAATATTAAGAAGACACTCCTCCAAACTGTCCTTCTCACTCCATCTGTGATTCCAAAACCTAACAATCTCTGCATTTCCCATTGAAAACTGTAAATGTGCTTGAAAGTACCCGCAATCCTTCCTAATTCCTTTCCACAAACTATCCTCCATCATCCATACCTACCCCCAAACCAACCCATATTTACAAACCACCACCTTCCTCTAATTCTTCTCCCTCTCATAGGCGAACCTCTACAACCACTTACCCAACATAACTTGATTCAAGATAGATAGCCTACAAATACCCAAACCTTCTTGTCCTCCATGAGAACTCCTTCCGGGACTGCAATATGAATGCCCTTCAGGACCAGGTTCAGCTTCAAATTTGAGCCACTGATGTTCTTCTAATGGATTTATAAAAATAAAATAAAATACAGAACTCTGTGAATGGCTTAAATCAATCTGGATGAAGCCACTCTCAGAGCTATATTTGAATAAATTCTTCAGTTCTGTTACGAAAAATCTTGAATACAAGCCATTTTCAACTTTTGATGCAAGATAAAAACACGTTCACCAAACAACAGAAATGGCAGTTCCATTCTTGAATAAAATTAGATAGAAGTAAAAAGATGTGGAAGTATTAATATTGATATTATAACCAACAATTCTACAGAAAATGTAAGGTGTAAATAAATTAAAGAGAAATATATTATCAAGGCAGCACGCCGACACAGCGTTCAAGTCAATGGTTCTGTATGTTTTTGATACATCTCAAAAGCTGATAATATATATATATATATATAATGCTGCGGTTTGCAGATGGAAGATCCAGCTTCTTGGTCAAGCAAAATGGATATGGGTGTTGGGCCATACCCAGCTCCAAGCCCAAACACAAACCCAACCTAGTACAAGTCCAGGTTCAGTTCAGCTCAGCTTAGCCAAGTCCAAGTCCACGATCCACGAACTCGGCCTGGTCTGGGCGAGCAACACACGCATGTGGCATTTTTTCTAGAACAAACTTGGTCCGTAGTCTTGGCTTGGCCCAAGCCCATCCTTCTAGCATCCAAGCCTTCCCTCCTTCGGAAAATTTGGATGCGCAAAGGACCCAAACAATAAACCAAAACTTAGCCTTTTTATGCACATTAAAGTTTTTTCACTTTAATCAATGTGGAATAGGTAACTCTTCACTTTTCCCAAAATCTCCTTTGATGATGCCTACTTCATGAGGCTATTTCTCATTCAATACTTAATGGTTTTAACTCATTCTTTTGCGTTGTAATCGTCTCACTACGGAGATGAAAACCCACTTGGACTCACCTCAACCGGCGATTGGATCCCACTTTAATTTCATATTAAAATAGCCAAAAAATCATATTTTTCCAACAATTCTCCACATGAATAAAATCAACCGAATAATGAAAAAATTTGTTAGACTATAAAGAATCGGAGAGAGAGTACAACGGCTAATCCCTGCATAAAGAAATACAGCTTTTGGCTTTGAACGTTCCCCTTGTGAAAGTCTATCGGATTTACTGGCTGACCAGTGAACACGAAGTATTGAACTGTTTAGTCTTCGATGTAAACCGAGACAGCCGACCTCACACAAGAACTTCTCCTAATATAGTTTAGTTCTTACTGTTGTGTTTGTTTTGGCCCTGAACACTCACCTGGTTGAGTGAGTGAATTAAAGAATTTGGCCTAATCAAAATTCTTATAGAAGTGGCCCTACTTCACACTCACATAAGTGACCTCTTAGAGTATCTTGCTATACCCTGCTTGACGTTTCACCGCACGTTGTTATTATAAGCATTAGCTTATCCGTCTACCCCCATAAGGCATCACTGATTATAAGAATGGGCAAGAGGATTTATATCCTCAATGATTCATCTACGTTACACACAATTAGATTGTCTCTTTGAACCTAAATCTTGGGATTTCCAGTCAACTAGGTTGGGTTTCTGCTTCGGTAACTACTTTCACTAAAGGTCTCAGCCCCATTCCTCTTGACGACTTGTCTACTAACTTTCTGTTTAACCCTTTGGTTAACAGATGCGTAATATTGTCTTTAGACTTTACATAGTCTATTGTGACAATCTCACTAGAGAGTAGTTGTCGAATGAAATTATATCTTCGATGAATATGTCTAAACTTTCCATTGTACATATTACTCTATGACCTCCCAGTCGCAGATTGGCTATCGTAATGTATACAAATTACTGGCACAGGTTTTGAGTAGTGTGGAATATCCTCAATAAAGTGGTGAAGCCATTCAGCTTCTTCATTTTCTTTATCTAAAGTAATAAATTTCGATTCCATAGTCGATCTCGCAATACACGTTTGCTTGAAAAATTTCCAAGACACGGTTGCTCCTCCAAGTGTGAAAACATATCCGCTAGTGGATTTAGAGTCCTTTATATCAAACATCTAGTTTGCGTTACTAAACCCTTCTAGTACCGTTGGGTATCTGGTATAATGTAGCCCACAATCTCGGGTATATACCTTAGTACCCGTACAATCGCCTTCCAATGGATTGCGTTGGGATTACTAGTGTATCTACTTAACCAGCTAACTGAATAGGCTATATCCGACCTTATACAACTCATCAGATACACAAGACTTGCTATGATTCGAGAATAATCTAGTTAAGATACACACTCACCATGATTCTTAGCCAAATGGAGACTTAAGTCTACTGGAGTTCTTGATACATTTGTATCTGGTTTATAATACTTCTCAAGAATCTTATCAACACAATGAGACTAAGATTGTATAATTATGTTAGATGTTCTAGAAATTTTAATTCCCAGAATGACATATGCAACACTCATGTCCTTCATGTCAAACTTAGAGTTCAACATCTTCTTGGTAGGTTAAATCATTTCTTTATTACTACCAATAATGAACATGTCATCAACGAAAAGACGCAAAATGACATAATCTTTGTCAGTTTCTGTCACGACCCAAACCCGCACCTATGGGTTTAGTATCGTAACTAGCCAGTAATCCGAGATTACCGAAGGCCTGCTTAACAGTAAAACAGTAATACGGAGTACAGGGGCTGACGGAAGCCAAAATAGTAATTAAAAGATGTCTAATGAGCTGTGACAGTCTGTATGCAAAAAGACTTTTCATAACATGTTCACATTCAGAACAAAAACAGTATATACATACATCATTTACAAGCATTCAGGTTAGGGACCAAATCCCCACCATAGCAGTACAGTACAAATATCATTCAGTCTATACAAAACAGAGACAGATAGGGTAAATCTAAGATACCCCAAGAGCAGCCTTAGCTTGAACAGATCTGGAACCTCGAAGTGAGGCACAAAGATTGGCCTGACAAAACAAGGGCTTAGCCTGACGCTCCTAGCAACGGTCCGGTGCCTGAACACCTACATATATATATATATATGAGCAGTGAACTAAAACCCAATGAATAACAGTTGTATAAAGAGGTTAGGAATGAATGTCCTTTCAGTATTTAAAACAGTCATTTAAACAGTATAACAATTATTCGATCATAGCAGTCATAAGTGGTACATCCAATAGCAAACAGTACAGTAGGTCCTAACAGACCGAACAGTCAGTTGATGGCCATCATATCAGTAAACAGTAGTGGTTCCAAACATGGGAACCGACAGAGATCTCTGTAACAGTAGCAGTACAGTACAGTAACAGTAAACTGCTATGGATGCCATGAATACAGTTCGCAAATAGGACAAGCATTCATTCAGTAAGAAATATCATTTCAGAAAGCAGTACAGTTGATCATTCAGAAAATATTCATGATTGAATATATCTTTACAACATTGTTACTCACAGAGCACTGGGCTATAAGCAGCTAGAGCGTCCTTGGATGCCAACCCTACACAGTTACAGAACGAACACACACTAAGCTACACAGTTGGGAAATAATAACTTAATCCCTAATTTGCCTCGGTGTGGTTCTTAAGCATTATCCTCATTAAGATGTCGTAAACTAGGCCTAGGAATGCCTAGGATGGAATGAGGATGCAAAGATGCACTTTAAAACACTTTTCAGAATTTTCAGAAAACAGGAATCCCACTCGAGCGTGGCTTTCTACGCCCGAGCGGACATGCAGACAAAAGATCTCCGCTCGAGCGTGACTTTCCTCGCTCGAGCGGACTGCAAAAGTACTGGATGCATGAAATTCACGCTCAACGGCCGCTCGACCCCCGCTCGAGCGTGAGACACAAGTCCTCGCTCGAGTGTGCATTCCCTCGCTCAAGTGGACTGTAAACACATGCAAAGTACTAGATACACGCATTTCCTGCTCGAGCGTCACTTTCCCTGCTCGAGCGGATTGCATGAACTCAGAGTGTACGCTTGAGTGTGAAGTCCTACGCTCGAGCGTGGGTCCAAATTATAGAATTTCCAAATTGAACCTTCAAGCTCAAAATCAACTTGTAAACCATTAAATCTGATCCTTTTGAGCTAATTTTCTGGAAAACACCTTAAAACCCATAATATAACATGTTTCGAAGATCAATTTGTAAAATCAAAGCCCAAAGGTATGTCCATTTGAACACAATTTCAACAAAACTTCAAGAACATGATGAACAATGCAAATTCAACACATGTATGGGTTCCTAGGAACTCCAATGTTCTAAAACAAGATCAAAATACAAGATTTAACTTCAAAACATGGTGAATTCATGGACTTCAACCAAAATGTAAACATGCATGCAAGAATTTCCATGAAAAACAACTTTAAACTTCATGATATGCACATGCATGCATGATTTAAGCTTCAATTCAACAATCTTAACCAATTCTAGACTTTAAACTCTAAACTTCCATGAACCATGCGATATATGACTTAATTTAACAATCAAGAAGGTGATTCTCCTACCTTATGCCTTGAATTCAAGAACGGAAGCTCAAAATGCAATCTACTCTTCAATCTTCTAAGTCTCCAAGCCAAATTCTTGATGAAATCAAACTATCTCCTATCTCTCTCTCTCTCTAGTCGGTTTATTGCTCTCAAAATGGCTGAAGAAATGTTGTGTCAAAAGTGTATGAAGTGAAGAGGGGTTAGCCTAGATTATTCCACTAGATGGCAAATTTGTAGATAAGTCCAACGTTTATAATTTAACATTATTAAATCTAATTTAATCACACCAAATCACATTTCAATTAAATATATCATAAAATCACATAAATTCTAACTAGCATAAAACATTACTCGATTTCAGATTCAGCCGCCGATAAGGCCTTCAATTTACAGTTTAAAGTGCAAAACATGAACAGATCATTCAACAGTCAACAGATAGAAATGCACTTAAGCTATACACTCAATCAATCAGTTCAGGATTTCAGTCAATCAATCAATTAACATACTTAATCATAGATGAGCACTAATCAGTAGAGAGGGTTGTCCCAGTCTCCCCTCCTTATAAAGAGTTTGGTCCTCCAAACTCGAATTACCTTCATTCTGGAAGAAAACAGGATTCAGTGGGAACAGTTCAGGATATCTCTTGATCATATCGTCTTCCCTTTCCCAAGTGGCATACACGCCACCATGGTTTTGCCAGTCAACTTTCACTAACGGAATCTCTTTATTCCTTAACTTCTTGATCCGTCTGTTCACAATCTGAACAGGTCGTTCTTCGTAAGTGTAGTCATCACTTAGCACTACACGGGTAGGCTCAATTACATGGAAAGGATCCCGGAGGTAATCCCTCAACATTGAAATATGGAACACGTTATGCATATGGTCCATTTCAGGAGGAAGCGCTACTTGATACGCCAACGGATTGATTTTCTCAATAATCTCGTACGGTCTGACATATCTCGGCGATAACTTGCCTTTAACCCCAAAACAGGTTTGTCATTTCATCGGTGTCATTTTAACAAAGACATGATCACCTACTTCGTACTCTTTGTCTCGCCTTTGGACATCCGCATAACTTTTCTGTCGGCTTTGTGCGGTTTTCAATTTTTGCTGAATCAGTTTTACTTTTTCTGTGGTTTCCTGTACAATCTCGGGCCCAAGCAAAGGCCCATCTCCAACTTCTACCCAACAGATAGGAGATCGACATTTCCTGCCATATAAAGCCTCGAAAGGCGCCATACCAATGCTTGAATGAAAGCTGTTGTTGTAGGCGAATTCAGCTAACGGTAAGTGGCTTTCCCAATTTCCTTGGAAATCAAGAACACACATTCTCAGTAAATCCTCCAGAGTCTGGATGGTTCTTTCTGACTGACCATCTGTCTGAGGATGGTATGCACTACTCAGTCTCAGTTCAGTACCCAATGCTGTCTGCAAACTCTGCCAAAATCTCGATGTAAACTTCGAGTCCCTATCAGAAACAATGGACACAGACACTCCATGCAATCTAACAATCTCATTAATATAGATTACAACCAATTTGTCCGCATTATAAATTATTTTGACAGGTAAGAAATGAGCAGATTTAGTCAGTCTATCAATAATAACCCAAATTGAATCCATACATTTACTGGAGCGAGGGAAACCAACAATGAAATCCATAGTGATATGTTCCCATTTCCACTCCGGTATCAGTAAGGGTTGCAGTGAACCTGCGAGTCGTTGATGTTCGGCTTTAACTTGTTGGCAATGAAAACATTTCGACACAAAATCAGCAATCTTTTTCTTCATTCCCGGCCACCAGAAATTCAGTTTCAAGTCTTGGTACATTTTTGTATTTCCTGGATGGATAGACAGTTTTGAATTGTGGCCTTCTGTAGAGACCCCATTTTTGACAGACCTTAAGACTCAGACGTCACTGATTGAGCGCTTGGTGATGTTGCATATCGCGCTCGTTCAGAAGTCACAGAGTCTTGGCTGCGAGCCTTGCCTTCGGACTTTCGGACTCTTTCATACCTTGCCTCGGTTTGCGAACTAGGCTCGGTTTTCTCCGTTTCTCTTCCCGAAGGGAGGGAGAGGTCTTGTAGACCATCTCTCAGTGGCCGTAGGCTACGTTTCGTGGTCGTAGGCCATTTTCGCCCGTTTGGAGTCCGGTTTTCGATTTTTCGGAGCTGTTGGCCGTGTGCCTCGGTTCAGGACCGCTTAACCACCTCCGTTTGCTCTAGTTTTTGGCATGCATCTTATTTGCTCCCTTTTGAGGGACACTGAGGCTCCAGAAACCAACTTCGTGGTCGTACACCACTCCCGGTGCCTAACAGTCAGTTTTCGAGGCCTCGGGCTGCACGTTTGGTTCATTTTTGGCAGAGACCTCTGTTTTATCATTAGAAAGGTCGTAGTGGGGTGGGAGGCCAGTAATTGTTCTAGCAACCAGTTTTATTCCTCCGTCGCCCTCCGTCGCCCGTTTTTCTCACTTCAAAGCCAATGTTGAACACCCTTGGGCCATTTTCTTGCACCCCAAACCCCATATTTGTGATGTACACATCTGGGAGGCCACCAATATTTGGTGGCCGGCCAGTAATTGTTGTTGACCCTTTTGAACCCCTTTGAAAAGTGGGTTGTTCTCTCTCCTGGTTCATTGTCTCCAGTTTTTTACCACAGGGTTGTGTTAAGCACACATGGGAGGCCACCAATATGTGGTGGCCGGCCACTAATCCTTCTTGACCCTTTTGAACCCTAGCCGACTGGCCATGGGAAGTAGCCGACCGGCCACCTAGAGCTCCAATAACCAGCCGGTCATGATCCTGGCACCCTGTTCCTTACAGCTGTGTATTCATTTTCCCCCCATATTCTGCATCCGGGGGGCTGCTTTTTGGAGGGAAACTTGACTCATTTCCCTCCATTTCCCCCCCCCCTTTTTCTCCCCTCTCTTGCCTATATATCAGCAGCTCCAGCTGCTGGCTTAGGGTTGACAACATTTGCCTCAAGCCTCATCCATTATATCTCCCTCTTCTTCTCTTCCAAACACCAAAACTTCTCAAGTCCTACACCCCTTTCCACACTACCACCAAGCACCACACCACCATCATCCATTCCAGCAGCTTCAGGGCTATTTTCAGAGCTAAAGAACCACCAAACTCAAGCCAAGAGTTGCCAAGAGATTGGTCTTCAAGGGTAAGCTCCATTTCCCTCCTTTTTGTCCATATTTTGCATGCTTTCTAAGCCATACCTTCTTACTGTTTTAGGCTCCGACCCTAACTAAAAGTGGTATTTTTTTGAGCTCCTTTTCACTTTTGTTTAAAGGCCTCTTACTGTTTGAGGCCTCCTTGTTGCACTTACTTCATTATCCCTCTTGTATGCCATTTTCTTGTGTAACATTTTTGGCCTATGTATAAATTGTTTTGAGGCATGTCATAAACTGTAAAGTGGCTTATTTTGAGCCCTTATTCAACATTGTTGAAGGGCTCATTACTTTTTGAGGCTTCTATCTTCCACTTGCCTTTATATCCCTCTTTTGGCCTCATTTTTGTATGATTTGTTAGCCTATTGTGCTTCTGTTTTTGGGCTCTTTTCAGAATTGTAAACAGTCATATTTTTACCCCCTCTTCATGTTTCATTAAGGGTCTTTCACTGTTTGAGGCATCCTTTTTGTACTTTGTGTTATATCTCTCTTTTTGGCCATATTTTGCATAGTATTTTTGGCTTGTATATATACTATTTTGGGTCTGGCCACCAACTGTAAAATACCATTTTTTGGGTCCCTCTTCAACTTTGTTGAAGGACCCTCTTGTGTTTGAGGCCAGAAACCTTCACTTGCTTCTTTGTCCCTCTTTTGGCCCATTTCTTGCATGAGAGCTTAGCCATACTTTTGTTTGTTTTTGTGGCTTATTGTAAACTGTAAAATATCATATTTTGGGCCCCTCTTCAAAATTGTTGAAGGGCCCTCATCTGTTTGAGGCCTGCATCTGTGACTTGCTTCATTAGCTTGCTTTCGGGGCCATTTTTGCATGCTAGTTTAGCCCCATTTGCATTCGCTGTTTGACATTGCTTAGAACTGTAAATGTGCTTATTTTTGGGCTTTCTTGACTCTGTATTTACATTCCATATCCAAATAATGCATGTTTTGTATAGCTGTAGGCCAATGCATATGCCTAATTTCATGTTTCGGGTCGCATGTCATGCATCGGGTGCCATGTTTCTATGTTCGGGGGCTGTTTTGCATCATATCTCGCTTCTCAAATTTTCATGTTCTCATAGCATATTCCATGCCTTGCCATGTTTTGTTAGAGTGGCATGCGTGCCTTAGGTTTGGTCCTCGGTTTGCGTGCATGCGTGCGCGTATCTCGAGTTGTCTCATTTTCATCTAATGGCCTCTTATGTGAGTGCGGCTGAGGTCCACTTGTGTTAGTGTAAGTCCATTTATGCATTGTGTATGCCATTTCATTCCATAGCATTGTGTATGCTAGGTTGTATGTTAGCGCGTTGTGTATGCCATATTACCTCATGCATCGTGTATGCCATTTCATAGCATTGTGCATGTTAGGTTGTATCTTAGTTGCATTTCATGCATCGTGCTTGGGATAGGAGTTAGCCCGAGTACGGGAAACGAGGTACGTTTCGTATTCCGAGTGACGGAACGTGTCTCAATTCCCAGTCGCCGACACTCCGGATTATCCATGATGGAGTCTAGGTTTTTGTTGTGTTTTCATATGCATTCATTCTATATTGAGTTGTGCAATTCGACTCCTCGGCTATCATGCATCGAGATGCGTAATTGGTGGCATGAGGATCGAGGCATGCATACATTTGTGAAAATACATTGCTATGCCCATTTCCTGCTCTCTGTTGCAGCAAATCAAGAATCAGCAGTCTTCCGGGGCTTGGCACGCATTCCAAGAATAAATTGTAAATAGAGGCTAATTGGGGCATCACAGTGGATTTCCACGCAAAGGCAACCCGAGCATGCATCATTTATCATCCGGATTTGAGTCAAGGCAGTCCCTGGCTTGCATGCCAGTTTATTGTTTTCTTAGTTAATTTGGTAATTAATTAGGATTTTTGTACATATATGGACTGCATTATTTATTCGGACTATATTATTTATTCATTTGGGGACTGTATATTATTTATTCGGACCCTCTGTGCGAGGGCATAATTGTAATAAGTGTGCGTGTGTGTGATGTATGTCTTCCAACCCCACGTCTTTCTTCCCATTTATTTACCAGCTTATGATGGTTAGATTAGGGCATATTTCAATTAGCATACAGTATGATAGCATGTTGCATTCATTCATCTGTATTGCATGCACCGGGTTCGGCACATCATACTAACTGCATTGTATTTTCAATTCCAAGTTGAGTACATGTTAGCTGTAGCATTTCATGTGCCATGTTTAGAATAGCCGAGTCTGCTATAGTTGCATTTTTGCATGTGTTGCATTAGGCATTTCTGTGTATTTAGGATCATGCATGATTTCTAACATAGCTTCTGTTTTGGCTTGGAGTACTCGGTAAGTTTTTATGCTTTAGCATCCTTGCATGTGTGTGAGTGACTGCCATGAATAGCATGCTTACCATGAGGCTATATGCTTATGTGATATAACTGCCTGAATGCCTGTGGGTGAAGGTTGGGTTATTTGGATTGGAACAAATCATTGACTGTGAGTTTTAAGCCCACTAGATAGTGGCAAAACCATCTTTTCTAAGCCCACCTGAGGGTGGCAAATCCACATCTTAGCCTACTTGCGAGTAGCACCATCAAACCATCTTTCAAAAGCAAACATGAAATGTTTTGTTCCAATTCAGGCGATCCAGTCTATACTTGTATGCTATGCGCATCACATAGTAATTCTAGGCTAATAACCGGAATAAGAACACACAACGTTTTCAAAAATAGATATCATGATTAGTAGAGGCCGATCTTTGATCGGGCGAGCGGGGGTGCTCACGAAGTGACCTTCCCCAATCGTACCCAAGTTCCCGAGCTGAGGCAACTTTGGTGATGACGGACACGTGGCCTTAGGCAACGAGTCAGGGTTTCCTAAATTTCCCAAAATAAAATATTTAGATGGCGACTCTGTATCTGGCAAAGCAGTCCATGTTTGGCACTTCTTTTCTAAAAATCTGTTTTCTCAAAACGATTTGCCGGATTTGGACTCTTTGGTTCAGATTAAGAACCGTGACAATTTGAGAGTCCGAGCTGTAGTGACCCCAAATGAACAGAACGGGACTCACCCTCCCGGGGCGTTCGGGAACGTCTACACCTTCTTGCAGAATTCTTCTTTTCAGTTCAGAATCATTCGGTACACACAATCTTCCTTGAAATTTCAACACATTTTTCTCAAATTTGAAATCCGGCCTCGGTATGGATTCCTGTTCTTCGATGATCTTCCTCAAGAAGTCATCCTGTTGCTGTTTCTCTTTAATCTCTTCAATCAGTGCCGGTTGAGCAGAAATAGTGGCTATTGTTCCACCTTATTCACGCAAAACAATCTGAATTTCAAGTCTTTCAAGGTCACATAGCAATTCTTTCTGCCCGGTGAGTAAACAGGCTAAATTTCCAATCAATTTCTGACTCAGTGCATCAGGAACGGTGTTAGCTTTTCCTGGATGGTACAAAATTTGTAGGTCATAGTCTTTTATCAATTTTAACCATCTCTGCTGCCTCATGTTCAGTTCTTCTTGTGTAAAGAAGTATTTCAAACTCTTGTGGTCTGTATACACCTCACATGTCGCCCCATAAAGGTAGTGACGCCAAATTTTCAGTGCAAACACTACTGCAGCAAGTTCCAAGTCATAGGTCGGGTAGTTCTTTTCATGCGGTCTCAGTTGTTGGGAAGCATACGCAATCACTTTATCATTTTGCATTAAAACACATCCTAAACCCTTATAAGAAGCATCACTAAATATAGTATAACCATCCGTACCTGAGGGTAAGGTAAGAATCGGTGTAGTCACAAGTCGAGTCTTTAACTCTTGAAAAGCTGATTATCTCTGATCGGTCCAGTCAAATGATATCCCCTTTTGAGTCAATTGAGTCAGTGGTAGGGCAATTTTGGAGAAGTCTTTGACAAACCTTCTGTAATACCCGGCTAAGCTTAGAAAACTTCGGACTTCAGTAACATTTGTCAGTCTAGGCCAATTCACTACTACTTCAATTTTTTGCGGGTCAACTGTAATACCATCTTTACTAATTACATGCCCCAAAAACATTACATTGTCAAGCCAAAATTCACATTTTGTCAGTTTAGTATACAGTTTCTGTTCTCTTAGGGTCTGTAGGGCAATTCTCAAATGATGTTCATGTTCTTCCGTGCTTTTGGAATAAATCAAAATGTCATCTATGAAAACAACTACAAATTCATCTAGGAATGGTTTGAAAATTCTGTTCATAAGATCCATAAATGCAGCAGGTGCATTGGTAACTCCGAAAGGTATAACTAAGAATTCGTAATGTCCATGCCTCGTTCGAAAGGCAGTCTTTTCGATGTGCCCTGTCTTGACTTTCAACTGGTGGTATCCAGATTTAAGGTCAATTTTGGAGAACACTTGGGCACCCTGTAACTGGTCAAACAAATCATCAATATGAGGCAATGGATATTTATTTTTCACTGTTACCTTGTTTAGTTCATGGTAGTCAATGCAGAGTCTCAATGAGCCGTCTTTCTTCTTTACAAATAAAACTAGAGCGCCCCATGGCGATGTACTAGGTCTGATGAACTTCTTGTCTAGTAGTTCTTGCAGCTGAACTTTCAACTCTTTCAATTCAGTCGGTGCCATTCTGTAAGGAGCTGTAGATACAGGCTGTGTACCCGGAATCACATCAACGGTGAATTCAATCTCCCTATCAATCAAATCCCCTGGCAAATCATCTGGAAAAACATCTGGGAATTCCCTGACTATAGGAATACTATTCACATCAATTTTAGCATCAGTAGGTACAGGCAATACACAACACAGATACCCTTTACATCCCTTTTTAATCAGTTTAAAAGCTTTCATAGACGAAATCAGATATGGGGGAGGTACTACTCCAACTCCATTAAACACAAATTCAGGCAGTCCAGGTGGACAGAAAATAACTTGTTTTGTTACATGATCTATGGTAGCATGATATTTCGTTAACCAATCCATTCCCAATATCACATCAAAGTGATCAATATTCAGAGGCAATAAATCAATATACAAATGAATATCCCCAACAATAATTTCACATGCAAGGTACATATAAGCACAAGTCATGGATCCCCCAACAGGTGAAGATACAACTAACAGATAGTTCATGGGTTCCAATGGTCTATTCAATTTTTGCGAAAAAGCATGCGATACATATGAATGTGTAGATCCCAAATCAATCAAAACATACGTATTTTGAGCACAAATTGAGAGTATACCCGACACAACGGTCTTGGTATTCTGTACGTCTCCCGGTACAAATACGAACACTCGGCCTTACCTCATAGGCTCTTTTCCAGTAGCTTTGGGGTTGGGTTTCGGTAGAGCAGTTGATGCTGCTGTGCTTGGTGCAGCTTTACTATTGCCCTGAGAAGTGGAAGGGCAATTTTTAACCATGTGGCCCACCTTGCCACACCTGTAACAAGCACTAGAGATTTTATAACAAACCCCCTTATGATTCTTACCACATTCAAAGCAGGGCGGTATAGAACGGTTTTCTTGACTAGAATTGTTCGAAGACCTAGTGTTTTACTTCTTGTTCAATGACCTGTTCCGACCTTTCTTAAATTTAAAACCCCGTCTCTTACCACGCCAATCAGACGCTGGTGTTTTAGTCTGTTTCAATGCTTCGATGTTCGACTCAGCTATTATTGCTCGATCAAGAACATCTACATATTTCAGTAGCTTCTGAACATTGATTCGATCAAGGATTTCTACATTAACGCCACCTTCGAATTTCCTAGCCTCTTTGTAATCAGTGTCATCCATGTGCGGTGCATATCTGGCGAGTTCAGTAAACTTTGACTCATACTCAGCCACGGACATGGTACCTTGTCTCAACTATTCAAACTCGGTTACCTTGCGGTCTCTGACACACTGTGGGAAGTATTTCTCAAAGAAAGCTCCCTTAAACTGAGCCCAATCCATAGCAGTATTGGTGTCGCAGACCAGCATCCACCACCTTCTGGCCTCTTCTTGTAAGGTAAAGGTAGCCAGTAGCACTTTGTGTGCTTCAGAACACGAAAACACTTCAAATAATTTTTCAGTTTCTAGCACCCATGCTTCGGCCTTCAATGGTTCAAGGCCTCCCTGAAATGATGACGGTTTTATCTTACTGAACTTCTGTGTTAGAGCAATGATGTCATCATTCACATTCTGTTTCGGCTGTACCGGAGGAGGTGGGGGCTATTGGCTCTGTTGTTCCTGTTGCCATAAGGCTTCGGTCAACAATTCCACTATTCTTTCTAATCTTGCCATTCTGGCGTCACATGATTCAGTTTCATCGGCAGTTCTTGCATTATCCATTTCACTATAGGCAATTATGGCAATTATAAACATAGACAGTTGCATACTTTAAACATATTAACACATTAGCACATATATTCATGTCATAGCCACACACACTTTTTTTTTTCAATGCTCATGTAATACCCTATTCACTTTTCTAGGACATCTTATAGCTCATTTGGACACGTGTGTGAGGTATAACTCGTGGTTTAATATCGCTCTGATACCACTCTGTCACGACCCAAACCTGCCCCTGTGGGTTTAGCACCGTAATCGGCCAGTAATCCGAGATTACCGAAGGCCTGCTTAACAGTAAAACAATAATACAGAGTACAGGGGCTGGCAGAAGCCAAAACAGTAATTAAAAGATGTCCAATGAGCTGTGACAGTCTGTATGCAAAAAGACTTTTCATAACATGTTCACATTCAGAACAAAAACAGTATATACATACATCATTTACAGGCATTCAGGTTAGGGACCAAATCCCCACCATAGCAGTACAGTACAAATATCATTCAGTCTATACATAACAGAGTTAGATAGGGTAAATCTGAGACACCCTAAGAGCAGCCTTAGCTTGAACAGATCTAGAACCTCGAACTGAGACATAAAGGTTGGCATGACAAAACAAGGGCTTAGCTTGACGCTCCTAGCAACGGTCCGGTGCCTGAACACCTACATATATATATGAGCAGTGAGCTAAAGCCCAATGAATAACAGTTGTGTAAAGAGGTTAGGAATGATGTCCTTTCAGTATTTAAAACAGTCATTTAAACAGTATAACAATTATTCGATCATAGCAGTCATAAGTGGTACATCCAATAGCAAACAGTACAGTAGGTCTTAACAGACCGAACAGTCAGTTGATGGCCATCATATCAATAAACAGTAGTGGTTCCAAACATGGGAACCGACAGAGATCTTTGTAACAGTAGCAGTACAATACAGTAACAGTAAATTGCTATGGATGCCACGAATACAGTCCGCAAATAGGACAAGCATTCATTCAGTAAGAAATATCATTTCATAAAGCAGTACAGTTGATTATTCAGAAAATATTCATGATTGAATATATCTTTACAACATTGTTACTCACAGAGCACTGGGCTATAAGCAGCTAGAGCGTCCTTGGATGCCAACCCTACACAGTTACAGAACGAACACACACTAAGCTACACAGTTGGGAAATAATAACTTAATCCCTAATTTGCCTCGGTGTGGTTCTTAAGCATTATCCTCATTAAGATGTCGTAAACTAGGCCTAGGAATGCCTAGGATGGAATGAGGATGCAAAGATGCACTTTAAAACACTTTTCAGAATTTTCAGAAAACAGGAATCCCACTCGAGCGTGGCTTTCTACGCCCGAGCGGACATGCAGACAAAAGATCTCCGCTCGAGCGTGACTTTCCTCGCTCGAGCGGACTGCAAAAGTACTGGATGCATGAAATTCACGCTCAACGGCCGCTCGACCCCAGCTCGAGCGTGAGACACAAGTCCTCGCTCGAGCGTGCATTCCCTCGCTCAAGTGGACTGTAAACACATGCAAAGTACTGGATACACGTATTTTCCGCTCAAGCGTCACTTTCCCCGCTCGACCGGACTGCATGAACTCAGAGTGTACGCTCGAGCGTAAAGTCCTACGCTCGAGCGTGGGTCCAAAT
Source organism: Camellia sinensis (assembly GCF_004153795.1). Taxonomy (NCBI): domain Eukaryota; kingdom Viridiplantae; phylum Streptophyta; class Magnoliopsida; order Ericales; family Theaceae; genus Camellia; species Camellia sinensis. The sequence goes on along the minus strand of NW_021031265.1, from coordinate 230,930 downwards.
TCTGGAATTTCCAAATTGAACCTTCAAGTTCAAAATCAACTTTTAAAGCATCAAATCCGATCCTTTTTGGCTAATTTTCTGGAAAACACCTTAAAAACCATACTATAATATGTTTCAAAGATCAATTTGTAAAGTCAAAGCCCAAAGGTAAGTCCATTTGAACACAATTTCAACAAAACTTCAAGAACATGATGAACAATGCAAATTCAATACATGCATGGGTTCCTAGGAACTCCAATGTTCTAAAACAAGATAAAATGCAAGATTTAACTTCAAAACATGGTGAATTCATGGATTTCAACCACAATGTAAACATACATGCAAGAATTTCCATGAAAAACAACTTTAAACTTCATAATATGCACATGCATGCATGATTTAAGCTTCAATTCAACAATCTTAACCAATTCTAGACTTTAAACTCTAAACTTCCATGAACCATGCAATGTATGACTTAATTTAACAATCAAGAAGGTGATTCTCCTACCTTATGCCTTAAATTCAAGAATGGAAGCTCAAAATGCAATCTACTCTTCAATCTTCTAAGTCTCCAAGCCAAATTCTTGATGAAATCAAACTATCTCCTATCTCTCTCTCTCTAGTCGGTTTATTGCTCTCAAAATGGCTGAAGAAATGTTGTGTCAAAAGTGTATGAAGTGAAGAGGGGTTAGCCTAGATTATTCCACTAGATGGCAAATTTGTAGATAAGTCCAACTTTTGTAATTTAACATTATTAAATCTAATTTAATCACACCAAATCACATTTCAATTAAATATACCATAAAATCACATAAATTCTAACTAGCATAAAATATTACTCGATTTCAAATTCGGCCGCCGACAAGGCCTTCAATTTACAATTTAAAGTGCAAAACATGAACAGATCATTCAACAGTCAACAGATAGAAATGCACTTAAGCTATACACTCAATCAATCAGTTCAGGATTTCAGTCAATCAGTCAATTAACATGCTTAATCATAGATTAGCACTAATCAGTGGTAAGGGTTGTCACAGTTTCTTTGACATATACACATTTGTCACACTTGTTGATCTTAATCCCACTAGACAATATCGCATTGTCAAATTTCTCATGTCATTAGTTTGGCACATGTTTCAAACCATATAACGATTATACAAGCTTACAGACTTTCTTTTCTTGTCCTGAAATAGAAATCCTTTAGGGTTGTTCCGTGTAGATTTCTTCATCTAAATCTCTATTTAGGAAAGCTATCTTAGCATCCATTTGATGTATTTTCAGATTTCGCAAAGCTGCGATCGCAATTATCATCTGAATAAATGTTATCCTGGTAACAAGAGAATACGTATCAAAGTAATCCAGGCCTTCTCTTTGCCCATAACCTTTGATAACAAACCTAGCCTTGTATTTGTCAATTGACCCACTGGCTTTCAGCTTCCTCCTAAAGATCTACTTGCAGCCCAAAGGCTTACTGCATAGAGGTATATCTGCTAACTCCCATGTATGATTATGTAAGATTGAGTCAATCTCATTCTTAATAGCTTCTTTTCACAAAGGACTTTCGGGAGAAGTCAGAGCTTCTTGGAAGCTCTAAGGCTCACTTTCCATCATATAAGTTAAGAAATCTTGACCAAAAGACTAGGATGTCCTAGCCCTTTTACTTCTTTTAAGCTCTTCTATTTCCTCATCTTGGTCACTGTCATTAATCGTGTCATTGACAGCATCATCTATTTACTTAACAGAACTTGACTCCCCTTCTTGGGTTCGATATGGAAATATATCTTCAAAAAATGATGCATTTCTCGATTCCATGATTGTATTCTTGTGTATATCTAATATTTCAGATCTGTGCACAAGAAACCGATTTGCACTCCTATTCAGTGCATAACCGATGAACATGCAGTCAATGGATTTTGGGCCTATCCTAACCCGTCTGGGTAAAGGTATCGCCACCTTTGCTAGACACTTCCACATTCTTAAGGATTTATCAGAAGGCTTTTGGCCTTTTCATAATTTATGTGGGGTCTGATTCACTTTCTTACATGGAACCTTATTCAGAATGTAATTCACAGAAAGAATTGTTTTACCCCATAAGTTTTGTGGCAATCTAGAACATACTAACATCGCATTCATCATTTCCTTCAATGTGCAATTTTTCCGTTCAGCAACTCCATTTTGTTGAGGAGAATAAGGTACTGTGGTTTGGTGAATAATCCCGTTCTGAGCACATAACTTAGCAAACAGTGATTCATACTCACCTCCACGATCACTTCTCAAAACCTTAATCTTTTGACTAAGTTGGTTCTCAACTTTATTTTTATAAAGAATAAATTTCTCAATTGCCTCATCTTTGCTCGTAAGCAAATAAACATAGCAATATTTCATGCTATCATCGACAAAAATAATAAAATACTTATTGCCTCGCAGTGTTTGAATAAATTTCAAATCACATACATCGCTGTGAATTAAATTCAGTGGCCCAGAGCTTCTTCTAATCAATTGGAAAGAAGTCCTTATCAACTTTGCTTTAATGCAAATTTCACGCTTGTGATTTTTTTTCAATTTTAAAAGTAGGTATATGGTCCAATTTAATTAATCTGCACAATATATCATAATTAACATGACCTGGTCTACCATGCCACAGATTAGAAGACTCAAGTAAGTAAGCAGAAGAAGAGGCTTCATTCTTATTTACCAATTTAGGGAAAAGAGTCATTACATTAAGCTTAAACAGCTCATTAGATAAATAACCCCTATACACATGAACCCCATTCTAGGTTAACATGACCTTATCTGCCTCAAAAGACATGCTCCACCACATTTGCCTTGACAACTTGGGTACTCCCCACTTTCTTGTCTGTGCCCTGGTTGTTTTCTTCGATCCATAATCTGACAATGAGCTTTTCAACTGTCATCTCCTTTCGCTTATGCTTCAAGTAGTTCTTGAAATCTTTCCAACAGGAAAAAAGCTTCTCAATTAAGGTTGCTGCTTGGAATGACTCACTGATGATCATTCCTTCTGCATGTATCTCGTGTAGAATGACTTAGAAAGCTTGGACTTAACTTATCACAGTCTTAGAGCCCACCATCTAGAAGTCTAGGAACTGGTCCACTATAAATTTCTTGGCACCGGCATCCTCAGTTTTGTACTTCCTGTCAAGAGAGTCCTACAACTCTTTCTCCATTGCCTTGACACTATGCACTTTGTAAACTGTATCGCTCAAGCCATTGAGAATGTAGTTGCAGCATAGGAAGCCCGACTACTTCCAAGCATCTAAGGCCATGAGTTTTTGCCTGTCGAACTCAAACTCAGCCACGGCAGGAGCTACCTCCTTTAGAAACCTCGTAAGGTTCAAGGTGATTAGGTAGAACAGTATCTTCTACTGTCACCTTTTGAAATTTAGCCCGTTGAACTTCTTCAGTCTCTTATGGTAGTTCAACGGTCCTCCTAGAATCGACACAGGGTCACCCTTAGAGATGGTGCAATCATCAGAAGTGGTGCAATCACAAAAAACACTGTAAGAAGTGGACCTATCACATTTGGGATAGTTGGCACAACTGGCATAGTTGGAGAAGCATCAAAACTCACAACGCCCGTAGATTCAGTTGCTATTTCTGAAAAACAAATCAGAAAACTTTAGCCGAAGCAAAATAAATCTATAAAAGAAAATCAAAACACTTTGAAAATAATAAAATTAAACCCAAAGACTTTCAATAAATTAATTAAGTCCAAACCCCCCCTCCCCAAATGGTTATAGTAACAATCCAAAACCCAAAGGTTTATTATGTATATATATATATATATGTTTTCCTCTTTCAGGCATAACATTTAAACCATTCAATTTGAAAGTGACACGCGATAGACAGAGGGTATTTGTGAAATTTGATAAGATGGTGAAAAGCCCCAAAGGTGCAATTCGAAACTGTAACATCTCAGAAGTTAATTTTAAAAATTCCAAAACTGAAATTGTAAACTTTCCCAGAAAACAAATTGCTTTAAACAAAATTGTTTATGAAAATAATTTGTTTTAGGATTTTTGGTAGTTTTCTCAATTAAAAAAATAAACAGTTTCAATGTAATTAAAAATTAAATTACGAAACATGAAAATAAATACAGAAATAGAAAATGAAATAAAATAAGAGAAACTAGAATAGCTTTGCAAATCGAGGCCCATGTGACACACGGTGTCCTTAAAACAGATTCGCCGCCTCACCAGATAGTATTGGAAGCCTATCGGCGTCTGTCTCCCAGGATACAACGAATGGTTGCTGCTACAGTGATAGCACTTATTGGAGTGGCTCCGGCGAACTGGCCTTGAAGCGGAGATTTGGGAAATATATTGTGGCCTAACCATCTCTCTCTCTCTCTCTCTCTCTCTCTCTCTCTCTCTCCTTCTCTCTCTGTGACATGAATGAAGAACACGAAGAATAGCAAGGAAGAAGCTCTCTAGAAATGGTTATTTTTAGTCTGTTGAGACTGCAAGGAGACCATCAACTCCAGCCATGAATTGCCTGGAGTTACAAAGATTAATACATACATTTTATAGTAAGGGATTGGGACACAGAATAGTCCTGTAATCGTTTTAACTCGGTAATTTCTGGTGGTGTGAGAAACTTAATGTTATTGATTGACCAAAAGGTTTAGCAGTTACTCCATGAGTATTAGTAGTAAAGGGATAAAGTAAATATATAAAAGGTACGCCTAAAATGACTTTGTCAGTCATATTTTGTACTAGGACAAGTGAGGTTTTAAAACAAATATTGTCTTGACAAATATGAACTTTCAGTAGCTTATAATATATTTCCATTTTACTTCCATTAGCTGAACTTAATCTTTCAATTGTTTTATAATAATATTTAGTAGGTATGAAACCTTCTTGAATACAGTTAAATCAGCTCATGTATCAAGTAAAGCAATTGTTTCAATTTCAAAATCCTGAATGACCATCTTAATTTTAATATGCCATTTTCGTAGATTCATTTTGGTAATTATGTTTAATCGATTAGTTTCTTGATCATCATGTGATCGATTATCAAAGATTAGTCGGGAGGAATGAGTATCACTAGATGTGGATTCATCAGAAGATGTATCTATTTTACTTCAAAAGTTATCAAGGCTTTTATTTATTTTTAATGTCTATTTCTTCTTTAAGAGTTTTATCTGTATTTTTTAATTCTTTAATAGATATTTTAATTTCATTAATCTCTTGTTGAAGATCTTGTAGGGTGACTTCTTTAGGTTTCTTAAATCTATCCAAAGTCTTAGTAAGACAGATGATGGGTTTGTCTTTTCCTTTACTAGATTTTTGTATTGGGTTAATGAAGTTTTAAGTTTATTGATGTATTGTTGTTTTAATTCAGGGTTTGTTTAATTTACTAATTAAATCAATTAATGCTTCTTCTTCTTGTTGTGATTTAGCAAGAACAACAAGTATCATTACATCCAATTTTAATTGGATTAGAACTATCACTAAGGGATTGATAAGTAGAGGTGCTACAAACAGAATTATTATCACTGTGATTACTAGTTTCACTGTCTAATTCCTGTGACCTAAGAATTTCAAAGATTTTACTTTTATCTTGATAAGAGATTTGTAACTAGTTGATTTTGGCTTTTACTTTACATTTATTAGCATAATGTTCTATTTTACCACAATTACAACATGTAATTTCTTTTTTGGTTTTAGGCGGAGTAGTTTTAGATTTATGACTAGTTTTTCTTTTAGGTCTACTATATGGTTTTGATTTAGGCTTATTATAGTAAGGATTAGTATAAGGATGACTGGTTCGAGGAGTGTATTTTCAATATGGTTTAACTGGAGTTTTAGTTTTTGATTTTTTGTAAAACTATGCTACTGGAGCAAGACCGTATTGGGTGGAGAAATTTCCTAATTCGTATTTTATTTTATTCTTATTAACTTTTTGACATAGGCCTCGTTTAGCAAGTGCTCCTTTTAGCTAAAAAGTCAAAAAGTTATTAAAAAAAATCAAAAAGCCAACAATCCATATCAAAAAGTCAAAATTTTCATTTTCTCTTTTCTTTTTCACATATTTTCATAAAAAGTCAAAAAGTCATCCCAAATATACTAGTTTTTTTTATATCACATTTTAGCTAAAAAGCTAAAAAATTACTAAAAAAACCTATTACCAAACGAGGCTTTAATTTCATATCAATACACATTCTTAATCCTTTTTGTTGGATGGTACTGATAATATCACCGTATGTTAATTTATCAATCCCCTCTCTAATGAGAATCAAGTACCTAAACTAATTAAATGGTTGCGTTCTTGTGAAGGAAAGCTGAAGCTGAATATGGAAGGAAGTGCTAAAGGAGAACCAGGGAGAGTAGGTTTTGGCGGCTTATTTAGAGATGAGAGAGGAACTTGGATCCTTCGATACACTAGGAAGCTCAAAAGTGCAGATAGCCTTGAAGCGGAGATTTGGGAAATATATTGTGGCCTAACCATCATTTTTGAGAAATGATGGCGAGAAATCCAAATCGAAATCGACTGCCTAAAAACTGTTGATCTCTTGAGTCGTGGATCACCGAGAGAATTTTCGTTTAGAGCACAAATTGAAGATGCTAGATTTCTACTTCAAAGAACTGGGTCATGCATCAAACATGTCCTTCGGGAGGCTAACCAACGTATTGACACTCTAGCAAAAATACGGGTGGAACAACATGAGAATTTGGTGGTCATGGATGACCCTTCTGCTTAAACGAGTCATCTGCTGGCTGTAGATATGTTAGGAGTTGTGTCTGAGAGGGACCAGCCCTCTTTTCCTTTTGTTGTCTTTCTTTCCTTTGCACCTAAAAAAAAATGGTCCTATTTGGTGCAGTTTCTAATAAGTTAAAAGTTGATAATCAAAAAATATAAGCTAAAAAGACCCCTTCCCGAGCTTCTAGATTATTCAGTTTTTTTTTTAATTTATTCAAGTTATTTCTACCTAATAAGTTGTAAACAGAAGTTACACTAAATAGTATGACACAGTCTCTTATATCAGAAAAAATTATAAATAACTTGTATAAATTACACCAAACAGCCCTATATAAGAGTACTTACTAACATTATGATATTGCCTGGATGAATTTCAACATTATTTTTTTTCTTAATCCATGCAGATCATGTAAGGATCTATAAAAAATTGAACTTTGATTCAGAGTGGTGGCAACCTTTTGGTGTTGAGAGTGTAGGTTCTGTCATCTTGTTTGATGACTGGTTGGACACTAGTAGTATCTTTTGTTTGGTTGGGTTGTTTCCTTGCTTAGTTTAAATTTTGATGATGAAATTTTTTAAAGTAGAATCTATAAAAATTTGAACTTTTATTTATTTAATTAATTGAGGGCATTGTGGTAATTTCATTTTGAACTCAACCACCACCACTCTCACTTTCTCTTTCTGTCTCACTCTCCTAACCTAGGGTGTTGTACACTGAGTCCGGATCCTCGGTCGCACTTCCCTGTCTCGCCTCCCTGTCACCCTCCAAAACGGCGTCGTTTTGGAGGATTTTTTTTTTTTTTGCTTCTTGTTTTGCTTTTCCCCTTCTCATTTTTGAACCCTCGCCTCTGAGACGGAGAGTTAGATCTAGACAAGAGAGAGAGGCAAGGCAAGGCAAGGCAAGGGGACGGAGGCGACGAACGGAGAGGCGACGGAGGCAAAGCGAGGCAAGGCAAGGAGAGGCGGCGGTAGAGTTTGATTCGCAGTAGGAGATGGAGCTGATTAACAACTTTGCCAAAAGCACATCAGAGCCATGGTTTTGTGCTCTTGGGTTTGATTATTCTGAGTTTGAAATTATTGTTGATTATTCTAGGTTTTGTGTTCTTGGGTTCGATTGTTCTGGGTTTGATTATTCTGAGATTGCCAAAACCACATCAGAGCCATGGTTTAGTTCGTCTCTCTCTCTCTCTCTCTCTCTCTCTCTCTCTCTCTCTCTTTCTCTGCTCTTTTCTTTCTTTCTTTTTTAGTTATTGTTGTTGATGTTGATGATGAACTTATTCTGGGTTTGATGATGATGATGAAATTTGATTTTAGTTCTTGGGTTTGAAATTTTGGATGAGTAAAAAAAAAAGATGAAGCAAAAAAAAAAACCCAAGAACACAGAATGAACACAGGATGTTTGAAGCTTGATGCTTTGATAAATTAACTCTGTTCTTAGCTTTCTCTCTCCCTCTCCTTCGTTTTTTTCTTTCTTTTTTTTTTCTAGTCTTCATCTCGCTTATCTTCTTTTCTTTTCTTTTTTAAATCCTCCAAAACGTCGTTTTGAAGAACGACAGGAGGGATGGCAGGAAAGTACCACCGAGGATCCGGACTCGTTGTACATTCTCCCTATCTTGTGTATATTGATGTGTGGATGAGAGAAAGTCTCAGATCTTGACTGTTCTCTTTTCTCTTTCTCGGTTCTCGCTTTCTCTCTCTCTGCCGTGAGTGAGTGAGAAGCTAGGGTTTTGAGAGTTTGGTTTTGGGAGCTTGGAATCTTGGATGGAGATCCTTAGATGTTCTGTGTAAGTTGGAACCCAGCTTTTCCCCTTTATCTGTTGTCGACTACTGCTGCATGTTTAGGTTTGAGGTAGGGGTTGTTTTTTCCTTTCTCTTCGATTTATGTATGGGTGTTATTCTAGGTTGTGGATCTTGTAGATCCTTATATTTTGTTGATTTGATGACCCTTAGGTGTTGATTTGAGTTTGCTTAGTAATAGTTTATTTCCTTATGTCTTGTTTTCTTTTTAAGTTTCCATTTATTTTATTTTGATTTGGGTGGATTTTGGGCACTGTCGACAGTGAGGGGACCAGTTACTTTGGTTGTTTTTTCTTAGTGGGTAATTCTTTGGGTGAGTTTTGGCATTGTCAACAAGGATGGGAGGTCTGGCCCTTCTTTTGTTTTTCTTGGGTTGGATTCCTTGAGTTGGTTTGAAGGCTGTCGACAGGGCAAGGGTGGCCATTTACCTTGTTTGGTTTCCTTTGGGAGGAACTCCTTGGTTTGGTTGTAGCACTGTCGACAGGGAAGGGAAGTCTTTTCCTTTGTTTATTTTTGTTTTCCTTTGTGAAGGATTTACGTGGTTTGGTTTTGGGTGCTGTCGACAGTAGAGGGACTGTTGACAGGGAGGAGAGTTCTTTTATTTAATTGTGTTTCTTTCGTACTGGATCCTTTGTGTTGGTTGTGGTACTGTCATCAGGGTGAGTGGATCAGTTAGGTTGTTTGATTTTCCTTTGAGAGGGTTTCCATGATGGAGTTTTGGCACTGGGTGACCGGGAGGCTAGCCGCCTGGGCAGCCAGTCTGGGGTCGGCTAGCCAGTCTGGGTGTTTTGGTTCAAGCATTGCGGCTTGTTTCGGGGGCTGTTCGGAGTGTTTTCGGAGTTTATTTCGCACGATTCCCCGTTGGATTCGTATTTTCATGGGGTTCATTATTTGATATCGTTTAACTATATTATTGTTCTAGAATAATATAGGGTTGTAGTGTAGAGCCGATGGAGGATGAAGACACTAGGTAAACTGAACCGAAATGAACTCGTTTATAGAGTTAGTTGTTGCCGGACGGTGTGCTTTCTTGTGTGTATGCATCTTATTGTGCATGTTTATTTATTACTTTCGTGGTGTTGGTGTATGAGTGGATGGAGACGAGTGAGCAAGCTTAATGGGGCAAGTGTGTTCCGTTCACTGGTTAGAGCCCGGGAAGTGAGTAAGCTTGATTGGACAAATGTAAAAGTTTTGTCCACTGGCTAGAGCCCGGGAAGTACGGTTCTTGGAGAGCGCAATGGGAACCGGGGTGTGCATGCGTTGGTTGGTGTGTGTGTAGATACAGTTGTAGTATCTACTTTGTATGTGTTTGACAATTTTCACTGTATTTAAATAAATTAAATTTTATTTTGTATTAAACAATAATTAGAATAAAAAGAAATAAAGGAAATGAGAAAATTTGTTTGATTACAAAAATCAAACTTGAAATAAAAATAAAAACAGATTTTATTTTGTTACGAAAAATAAAATTAAAATCTGATTTAAATAAATAAAACAGAATAATAAATTAAACAACTTACTTGATTAATTTCTTTAAATAATTATCTGATCAAGTCCAGTGTTTGACACTGTGTCCTTAAGACAGATTCGTCCTCTTCACGGTACTTTCAGAATTTGGACGTCTATCTCCTAGGAAAAAATGATCGACTACAAACAATAGCAGTACTACAAATTGTTTGCCTAACGAACACACTAGTAACTTTTTGACTTTTTGGCTAAAAAGTTTGGTTGCCAAACAAGGCCTAAGTGTTTATACTCTCTCTGACAAGAAAATAATGCAGCAACATGAAAAGAATATTTTCAGAATTATGAAAGACGAAAATTAGAGTTCTAAAAATCCAAATGAGGGCTGTCCTATTTATAGATGGAATGGTGGCTCTAGGTTTTGAATTGAACAAGTATGATACCTGTTGGTTTGAATTCAAACAGATTTGAATCTGTTGGGTTACAATTCAAACAGATAACAAAAACGGGAAGGGCCCTGTTTGGGTGTACAGTAAATCCGGACCAGTTTAATTCCGGTTTAAAAATGAGAAGGGCCCTATTTGGATGTACAGTAAAACCAAACTAGTTTAATTTTGAATTCTGGATTTTATTTTACCAAAAATAAAATTAAATTCAAATGTTTTTTGCCCAAAAAGATTAATTTTGGGCCGAACAAGCCCAACCCAACCTCACACCACGCACCCGTGCCCAGGCCCGGCCCAGCCCGCCCGGACGGCGGCGCGCGCGTGGTGATTTTTGGGTCCAATGGGTCTAGCCCATTTTGCCCATAACCTCTCTCTCTAAAACACTTGGGTACCTCTTGGGGCACACCCCAAGTACCAAACCCAAGCCTTATAAATCCATTCAAAACTTCTCACCAAATCAATGTAGGACAAGGCATTTTACAACCTTAAGGAATTTCCACCAAAACTCCATTTCCATGGAGCACACTTTGGCTTCAATTTCCCATTCACTCGGTAATGGTTTTGAGCAACCAAATATATCACGTAAATCACAACGTGGCATAGAACGCGTTACCACTTTGACCCGTGAAATCGACGCATGGGGCCCACCTAAAAAATAGACCAAACTTAGGATAAAATTCTAGTTTTACCCAGAATTTATAACCATTTCTAACAATCCCCCACATGAATGGAATTTGATGACAACGGAAATGCAACAATATGCAGATTTATCGAAAGAGTATAAGTCGAAAATAACTTGCATCAGGATAGGTAGTTTTCGTCCTTGAACCTTCCCTAGTGATAACCTATCGAACTTACTGGCTAACCAATGGACGCGATGCCTTGAATTGTTCAGCCATTTGTGTAAGTCAGGACAATAGATTTCACACAAAATATCTTCTAACACATCGTGGTTCTCACTGTTGTGTTCATTTTGGCCTTGAACGCTCCTGGTTTTCATGAGTGTTTCTAGAGAATGTAGCCTCTTTCATTCTTATAGAACCGGCCCCAGTTCAACACTCATATAGGTGATTTTTATTGGGAGTATCTCCTTATACTCATCTTGATTTTATGCCTTAATCAAGATATAAGTAATCATTAAAAGCGAAACTTATCCTTATGCCCCTGCAGACAACATATGTTGCAGATATCACTTTCACCATAGGAATGGGTAGGGAAAATTAATCCCTTGGTGATTTCTAGCGAGCCATACATAACTTAGTTGTCCCTTTGAACTTAGTTCTTGAGATCTCCAGTTATATAAGTAGGGTTACCATTATGACAAATCTTATGTAATAGGCTTTAATCCCATCCCCTTCGATGAACTATACACTAGTTCTTTTGTCAAACCTTTTGTTAACGGATCCGCAATATTCTCTTTAGATTTTATATAATCTATTGAGATTATTCCATTTGACAATAATTGCCTTACGGTATTATGTCGACGATGAATATGTCGTGACTTACTGTTATATGATTCTGTGCCCTGCCTATTGGAGATTGACTATCACAATGAATGCAAATAGTTGGCACAGGTTTTGGCCATATTAGAATGTCTTCTAAGAAGTGACGAAGCCATTCTGCTTCTTCTCCTGCTTTGTCTAAAGCAATGAACTCGGAGTCCATTGTGGATCGTGCGATGCATGTTTGTTTCGTGGACTTCCAAGAAACAGCAGCGCCTTCCAGAGTGAAGACATATCCACTTGTGGATTTTGAATCTTTAGTATCCGATATCCAATTTGCATCGCAATAACCTTCAAGTACTGCTGGATATCAAGTAAAGTTCAAACCATGATCATGGGTGAATCTTAGATATCTAAGTACCCGAATGATCGCTTTCTAATGGTCTTCTCCAGGGTTACTAGTGTACCTACTCAATTTATTGATAGCATAAGCTATATCAGGATGAGTACAATTCATTAGGTACATTAGGCTTCCAATGATTTGGGAGTATTTTAACTGAGACACTGCATCACCTTTATTTTTTCGATAAATAAAGACTGATATCTACAGGTGTTCTAGCTAAATTCAAATCATCCTTGATAAATTTATCAAAAATTTTCTCAATATAATGAGATTGAGATAATGCATATTCGTCAGATATTTTAGTAATTTTCATTCCTAATATAACATATGCGACCCCCATATCTTTCATATCAAATCTTTTGTTAAGCATCTGCTTAAATGATTTGATCATATTTTGACTGCTTCCAATGATAAGCATGTCATCCACATAAAGACAAACTATGACATATCCTTAGTCAGTGTTTTTAACATAGACACATTTGTCACATTCGTTTATCTTAAACCCATTAGTAAGCATTGCATGATCAAATTTTTCATGCTATTGCTTAGGTGCTTGTTTTAATCCATAAAGGGATTTTACAAGTCGACAAACTTTCTTTTCTTGCCCTGACACTACAAACCCTTTGGGTTGCTCCATATAGATCTCTTTATTTAGATCACCGTTTAAGAAAGCTGTCTTAACATCTATTTGATGTATTTCTAAATTAAACAATGCTGCTATAGAAATAAGCATACGAATGGAAATTATTCTTGTCACAGGGGAATATGTGTCAAAATAGTCCAGACCTTCTTTTTGTCTGCAACCTTTAACTATAAGTCTTGCTTTATACTTGTCAATTGAACCATCTACTTTCATTTTCTCTTGAATATCCATTTATATCCAAGAGGTTTAGAGCCTAGTGGAAGATCCACCAATTCCCAAGTATGATTTTGCATAATGGATTCAATTTCATTATTTACAGCCACTTTCCACAAAGGTGCTTAAGGACCTATCATTGCTGCCTTAAAGCTTTGAGGTTCATTTTCTAACAGGTATGTTAGGAAATCTGGAACAAAGGATTTGATGTTCTCGCTCTCTTACTTCGTCTTAGTTCATCATCAGTTAAATCCTGTTGGTTGAGACCATTACTAATCTCTTGTGTTTGATTGTCATTAGTCTCTTGACTTTGTGTACAATCATAAGTTCTTTTCTGTAAACTTAATTCCTGTCATTTCTTGTAAGGAAAGACATGTTCAAAAAACACAGCATTCCTTGACTCTATAATAGTGTTCACATTTATATCAGGTATTTCTGATTTATAAGTCAGAAACCGATATACACTACTATTCTGAGCATAACCAATAAACGCACAGTCTATTGTTTTTGGTCCAATCTTAGTCTTTTTAGGAACAAGAACTTCAACTTTTGCCAAACACCTCCACACTTTTAAGTATTTGTAGGAAGGCGGTTGACCTTTCCATAATTCATAAGGAGTGCTGTTGGTTTTCTTGTGGGGTATTCTATTAAGAATATAATTAGTAGACAAAATTGCTTCCCCCCACAAGTTCTGTAGTAAGCCTGAACTTAGTAACATGGCATTCATCATTCTTTTAGGGTTCTATTCTTCCTTTCAGCAATTCCATTTTACTGTGGAGAATAAGGGGCTGTAGTTTGGTGAATAATGCCATGTTGTGCACAAAATTCATTTAATGGTGCATCATATTCACCACCCCTATCACTTCGAATATAAATCAATGAATTTCAAAACAAATTCAAGAAAAAACCAAAATAATTATGACTACTTAAGTAAGAATTAATGTTTTGACAAAATCATATCCTCATAAAAAATTTTGCCTAAGAATCATACAATTCAAAAACCCATTTGATTGTATACATTCTTGCAACTCAATAACAAATAAATGTCAATGTCATAAAAATATTTGTGACAGAAGAAAATTAAATTATCTCAACTAATGCAAGAGATACACCCCCATATTAATAAAATGGTTCATGTTTTAACAAATTCTACTACGCAAGTAAAATAATTATTAATGACATCTCATGTCACATAATTCAAAATAAACTAAAAATCAACATAAAAGATTTCCTAAATTTACTTTCCAATTAAATGGAACGATATAACTACATATATCTTCATGTTTAAATTTCTTGGGTGTTTAAACATCCATTCAAAATTGATTGGAAAAACTCAAATTAATCAACATATCAATTTAACATTCCAAATCACATGAAATTTTTGTTAAGAAATAACTTGAGTTGACATCATACATGCATATCAAACGCATCAACTAAAAATAATGAATTAACAAAATAAATTAATCATGCACGATCCCATCACTTGCATCATGAAATAAAAGGATTCTCAACTCATAAATAAAATCCAACGCATTTAAACTTTAAACTTCAAAATGTGTGGTTTGCCATGTGATGAGAAAGAAATGAGAGAAAAAGAATAATAGGAAAAGAATACAGCAAAATCAAATAAATAAAAAAAAGAGAAAATATTCTGGTTTGTAATGGTATTAAGAAGAAAATTAGAGAAAGAAATAAGGGTAATGTAGACTTTTTATAACTTCTGTTACGTCCATCCAAAATTGCACAGATCCACACACAGAAATGTAAAAATGATTCAAAAAACCAATAAAGAAACTAAACTTGCCACAAAGGTTTCTTTGTAATAAAAATGAAATTTGTTTGTAAATTAATATTTTACTCCAGAAACAAATTCTCCAATGTACTACGACAAAGTCAAAAGAACTATGATAAATTAACAAAATTAATTTTATAGTTACTAAAATCAGAAAATAAATTATAACATAAAATAATTTTATTTTCCTTGTTATTTAAACTAGTAAAATAAAATACCGAAATAATATCTGATTACAAAAAATCAGAAAAACAAACCACAAATTAATTTTCTCGTTACTAAAACCAGAAAATAAATTATAACACAAAATCATTTTATTTTTCTTATTACTAAAACTAGAAAATAATGTAATTTTATTTTCCTTATTACTGAAACTAGAAAATAAAATACCACAAAACTATCTAATTACAAAAATCAGAAAAAACACAAAATAATTTTCTAGTTACCAAAACCAGAAAATAAATTAAAACACAAAATAATTTTATTTTCTTTGTTACTAAAACTAGAAAATAATATAATTTTATTTTCCTTGTTACTAAAACTAGAAAAATAAAATACCAAAATAATTTTCTATAATGCCAAATAATATTCTGCAATTGTTAATGACACCAGCATATTACTACTAGTTGTCAAAGAAAAGAGACAGTATATTACTACTATTTGTCAAATAGCATAAATCACTATTTGTTTTTCCAACCAGAATATTACTTTGAAAACACAGAAAATTAAATACAATGAAAATACCAAAAACGAAATAGGCATCTGTCTTAAGATTGTTGGACAATCTTCACCGTATTTAAATAAATTAAATTCTGTTGTGTACTAAACAACAACCAGAATAAAAAGAAATAAAGGAAATGAGAGAATTTGTTTGATTACAAAAATCAAACTTGAAATAAAAATAAAAACAGATTTTATTTTGTTACAAAAAATAAAATTAAAATCTGATTTAAATAAATAAAACAGAATAATAAATTAAACAACTTACTTGATTAATTTCTTTAAATAATTATCTGATCAAGTCCAGTGTTTGACACTGTGTCCTTAAGACAAATTCGCCCTCTCTACGATGCTTTCAGAATTTGGACGTCTATCTCCCAGGATAAAATGATCTACTACAAACAATAGCAGTACTACAAATTGTTTGCCTAACGAACACACTAAGTGTTTATACTCTCTCTGACAAGAAAATAATGCAGCAACATGAAGAGAATGTTTTCAGAATTATGAAGGACGAAAATTAGAGTTCTAAAAATCCAAATGAGGGCTGTCCTATTTATAAATGGAATGATGGCTCCAGGTTTTGAATTGAACAGGTATGATACCTGTTGGTTTGAATTCAAACAGATTTGAATCTGTTGGGTTACAATTCAAACAGATAACAAAAACGGGAAGGGCCTTGTTTGGGTGTACAGTAAATCCGGACCAGTTTAATTCCGGTTTAAAAACGGGAAGCGCCCTATTTGGATGTACAGTAAAACCAAACTAGTTTAATTTTGAATTCTGGATTTTATTTTACCAAAAATAAAATTAAATTCAAATGTTTTTGGCCTAAAAAGATTAATATTGAGCCGAACAAGCCCAACCCAACCTCACACCACGCACCCGTGCCCAAGCCCGGCCCAGCCCAGCCGCACTCGTGCCCAGCCCAGCCCGCCCGGACGGCGGTACGCGTGGTGATTTTTGGGTCCAATGGGTCTAGCTCATTTTGCCCATAACCTCTCCCTCTAAAACACTTGGGTACCTCTGTAGACGTCCCCGAATGCCCCGGGAGGGATGAGGTCCCGTTCCGTTCGTTTGGGCTCACTACAGCTCGGACTCTCAAATTGTCACGGTTCTTGCCTCGGCTCGGGAACTTGGGTACGATTGGGGAAGGTTACTTCGTGAGCACCCCCGCTCGCCCGATCAAGGATCGGCCTTTACTAACCATGACATCTAGTTTTGAAAACATTATGCGTTCTTATTCCGGTTATTAGCCTAGATTTACTATGTGATGCGCACAGCATACAAGTATAGACTGGGTTGCCTGAATTGGAGCAAAACATTTCATGTTTGTTTATTTGAAAATGGTTTGATGGTGCTATCCGCAAGTAGGCTAAGACGTGGATTTGCCACCCTCGGGTAGGCTTAGAAAAACATGATTTTGCCACTATCTAGTGGGCTTAAAACACACATTTTAACGAATTGCTCCAACTCAAATAACCCAACCTTCACCCACAGGCATTCAGGCAGTTATATTCACATAAGCATATAGCCTCATGGTAAGCATGCTATCATGGCGGTCACTCACACACATGCAAGGATGCTAAAGCATAAAACTTACCGAGTACTCCAAGCCAAAACAGAAGCTAATTAGAAATCCATGCATAATCCTAACTATACAGAAATGCCTAATGCAACACATGCAAAAATGCAACTATAGTAGGCTCGGCTATTCTAAACATGGCATATGAAATGCTACATCTAACATGTATTCAACTTGGAATTGAAAATACAATGTAGTTAGTATGATACGCCGAGCCCGGTGCATGCAAAACAGATGAATGAATGAAAACATGCTATCATACTGTATGCTAATTGAAACATGCCCTAATCTAACCATCATAAGCGGGTAAATAAAAGGGAGAAAGACGTGGGGTTGGAAGACATACATCACACCCACGCATACTTATTACAGTTGTGCCCTCACTCGGAGGGTCCGAATAAATATACAGTCCCAAATAAATAATTACAGTCCGAATAAATACAAAATCCTAATTAATTAACAAATTAAACTAGGTAAGCTGTAAATTGGCATGCAACCCAGGGACCGCCTCGACTCTGCTCCGGATGATGAATGATGCATGCTCGAGTTGCCATGTGCGGAAATCCACTGCGATGCCCCAATTAGCCTCTGTTTGTAATTATTCTTGGAATGCGTGCCAAGCTCCGGAAGGCTGCTGATTCTTGATTTGCTGCAACAGAGAGCAGGAAAGGGACATGGCAATGTATTTTCACATATGTATGCTTGACTACTCTTCAGGGAGTGTAGTCCTCGATCCTCGTGCCACCAATCACGCATATCGATACATGATGGCCGAGGAGTCGATTTGCACGACTTAATATGAAATGAATGCACATATAAACATAGCAAGACCTAAACTCCATCACGGGTAATCCGGAGCGTCGGCGACCAGGAATTGAGACACGTTCCGTCACTTGGAGTACGAAACGTACCTCGTTTCCCGTGCTTGGGCTAACTTCTATCCCAAGCACTATGAAATATGCATGACATGCATGAATCCAATCCTAACATGCGACCAAGCATACACAATACTATGAAATGGCATACACAATGCTCGATGTGACATGGCATATACAATGCTCTAACATACAACCTAGCATACGCAATGCTATGAAATGAAATGGCATACACAATGCACAATGGACTTACACCAACATGAGTGGACCTCAGCCACACTCACATCAGTAGCCATTAGGTGAAAATGAGACTCTCGAAGTACGTGCACGCATGCACGCAAACCGAGGACCGATCCTAAGCATAACATGCAACTCTAACAAGGCATGGCAAGGCATGAAATATGGTATGCAAACATGCAAATTTCAGCACTAAAATATGATATAAAACAGCCCCGAAACGTGGAAACATGGCACCCGATGCATGGAATGGTCCCGAAACACAAAACTAGGCATATGCATTGACCTATAGCTATGCAAAGCATGCATTATTTGATCATGAAGCATGAAGACAGAGGCAAGATAGTCCCAAAACATGCATATTTCCAGTTTATAACAAGTCTCAAATATGAACACAAATAGGGCTAATCTATCATGCAAAAATGGACCTAAAAGGGAGACTAAACACAAGGGACAAAAGCTGACCCCAAATGGAAACGAGCCCTTCAACAAAGTTGAAGAGGGGCTCAAAACAAGGCATTTTGCAGTTTACATCCAGCCACGAAAATAATCACAAATAAGGCCAAACTAACATGCAAGAAAAGGCCTAAAAGAGGGTTAAAGAGACAAGTGGTAGCTACTGTTCTCAAACAGAGGAGAGCCCTTCAACAAAGTTTAAGAGAGGCTCAAAAAAAGACATTTTACAGTTTATGGAAAAGTCCAAAACAGCTCACAAATAGGTCTAAAATACTATGTAAAAATTGGCCTAAAAGAGAGATAAAGAGGAAAGTGATAGTAGGAGACCTCAAACAGAGGAGAGTCCTTCAACAATGTTGAAGAGGGGCTCAAAAAAAGTTATTTTACAGTTTACACCAAGTCTCGAAAATAATCACAAGTAGGCCCAAAGTATCATCCGAGAAAAGGGCCTAAAAGAGGGATAAAGAAACAAGTGATAGTAAGAGACCTCAAACAGAGGAGATCCCTTCAACAATGTTGAAGAGGGGCTCAAAAAAAGTTATTTTACAGTTTGGCTCGGAGCCCAGAAATGATAAAAAACAAGGCTAATATATCATGCAAGATTAGGCCCTAAAAGAGAGATAAAGAAGCAAGTGGTAGTAGGAGACCTCAACAGCAGGAGGTCCTTGATCAAACATGAAAAAGAGATCAAAATATGGCTATTTACAGTTTGGGTCGGAGCCCAAAAATGCTTGCAAGCAAGGCTTATGTATAGAACAAGAAAAGACTAGAAAGAGGAGAAAGAGGACTCACCCTTGAAGACCAAACTTCAGCAGCTCTTTGGACCAAATTTCTGAGCTCTCAACCTCTTCAAAGCAGTCCCAAAATGCTGGAATGGAGGATGGAGGTCTTGTGCTATGGGTTGGTGTGTAAATGGCCAAGAACCAAGGGTGTTTTGAGACTTGGAAGAGAAGGATGGAGGAGATATGTATGCAAGGCTCCTAATGATTTTTTTCAACCTTTGGAATGGTGGAGAGGTGCTGGTCTTATAGAAGGAGAGAGGCAAGGAAAGGGGGGGAATCAAATTCAAATTTCCCCCCAAAAGACCCCCCATCGGATACAGGATCTGGGGGGAAACAGAGGGTACAGCTGGAAGGAACCAGGTGAGAGGATTCTGGCCGACCAGGTTTAGAAGGTTCAGGGGGCCGGCCGGCCACCTCCCCTGGTCGGCCGACCAGGGGTCAAAAGGGTCAATCACAATTTCTGATCGGCCTACCAAGAAAGGTGGCCTCCCAGATGAGCACAACACAACCCTGTAGAGAAAAACCAGAAACAGTGACCTAGGAGAGAGAAAAGCTAGCTTTTAAGAGGGGTTCAAAAGGGTCAGGGATAATTGCTGGTCGGCCACCAAATATTGGTGGCCTCCCAGGTGTGTACAACACAAATATGGGGTTTAGGGCTGAAGAAAGTGGCCCCGGGGTGGTCAACATTAGCTTTTTAGTGAGGAAAACGGACGACGGAGGGCGATGAAGAACTAAAGCTGGTTTTTCACAACAATTGCTGCCCTCCCACCCTCCTACAAGCTTCCTAACTATGAAATTAAGGTCTCCACCAAAAATGAATCGAAACCGATGCAAAACGGAGGTTCGGGGAACCGAAACGCGCGGCCCGGGGCCCCGAAAATGGGCTGTTAAGCACCGGAGGTGGCGTTCGACCACGAAGTTGGTTTCTCGGGCCACAGTGTCCCTCAAAAGGGAGTAAATAAGTTGCATACCTAAAATCGGGGCAAACGGAGGTGGTTAGGTAGTCCCGAACCGAGGCACACGGCCGTCGGCTCTGAAAAACCGGAAACCGGGCTCCAAACGGGAAAAAAATGGCCTACGACCACGAAACGTAGCCTATGGCCACTGAGAGATGATCTACGAGACCTTTCCCTCCCTGCGGGAAGAGAAAATAGAGAAAACAGAGCCTGGTTCGCAAACCGAGGCAAGGCACGAAAGAGTCCGGAAGTCCGGAGGCAAGGCTCACAGCCGAGATTCTGAAACTTCCGAACGAGCACAATATGCAATATCACCGAGCGCTCAATCAGTGACGTCTGAGTCTTAAGGTCGGTCAAAAATAGGGTGTCTACAGTTGCCCCTCTTTGACAGAACTCGGAAGTCATAAGTGACGGGAGTGAATGTCAAAGCCCAGAGACAACCCATTTTTGACAAAGCCGAAGACTTAGACAAACAGGCGAGATAAACAAAGATGCACCCGCAGGCGTGTCCGTAGGCAGGGGCAAAATGCAACCGAAAATGCAAAAAGCCGAAGGTACCCTACGATCAGGCAAATGCAGTAAGCTGTAATGAAGCACATATTCACGATAGATGCAACAGTTTTAAGCAAGAATGCAAAGCAACAACTACATTTCATGCAGTTAAGAATGCGGAGAATTATTCAATCCTCGCCACATCTCACATGGAGAAGATACAATACCTGCGCGGTTCGTCTGGTCGCACCAGCCTCAAATGAACCGTACATACAATATCGTGCCCTGAAAAGAGAGAAACTCAACGAGCACAACATTGTTAACAACATATTTTCAAAGCGATATTGAATGCAGACAATTGCGGTGTCAATAGAAAAGTGCATCGCAATGCGAGGAGTAACGCGCGTAACGACGCGGGTTAAGTATGGGGGCATGACAATACCAATGAAATGTGCACAACAATGCAAGTGGCGTGCATGAGAATGCAAGCGGCGTGCATAACAATGTAGAATAAATGTGAACTCGAATGCGAATTTATCATAAAACGACGAGCAAAGAAATGCAAGTTTTCGATGAGGGCGACTCAATCGCGACCTCCGGTTTACCTCCCGGTGGGGTCGCAACGTGTTCAAAAAGGATACATCTCACTTTTGACGGGTAACGATGAGAAACGCATTGAAAGTTGGAGTTGAGGTTCCGGTAGGGCGATTTCGTGACGGAAAGTGCATCTCTTTTGTACTTTTTCAGGTCCTGGGGACTCCAATCCTTCCCAAAATTTGCAGAGAGCTTGGTGGGCACCTGGGGAACACCACCGACCAGGTCTCGTCCCAGGGAGAAGCCACCGACCAGCCTTTTGCAAAGGGGGTGGTCGGCCGACCCCCTAGCCCAAATCTGGGGCAGTTTGGTCATTTCACTCTCTTTTCTTTAAATATACTCGGCCAAAGCCTCATTCCTCACAACTTCAGCTCCGAAATCAGTCCCTCTCCCTTCCTAGAGCATTCTCCTGCTCAGATCTGCACTCTATACGCATTTTCCAACGCCCCACGCAAGTTGTTTTCGCGAAATCTTTCAGTTTTCATCACTTTGGACCGATTAAATTTTGATTTCGGTGCTTCTTTTCTCATTTTCACCACTTGAGGTAAGTTTGTCTCAATATTTGGAAGATTTTCTGGGGGGTTGAATTTTCTTGACTTTTTCATTTCCCGGGAGTTGACTTTTTTCAATTTCGGCTCATTTTGCTCATTTTTGCTTCTTTTTACAGATTTTCTGAAATGGCGGGTCAATTTCCTCACAGTGGAGGTCCTCCAGGCGCCGGAGGTGATCCCGACATCATGGCTCTGCCTCCGAGGGTTCGACCCTTCATACCCGAGAGGTACGACCCTCCGGCACACGTCCTTCCGCGGGCTATGTTCTATCATTTCACTGACTTTGATGAGCGAGCGCCTGCAGATCTACTACTGCGGGAGCCAGAGTCTCACATCTCTCATGAGGCACGAGAGGTATTTACTTCATTCTTACATTTCCTGCAACGTATTCTGCATCCTCCGTGCATTTCATGCCTTCACTATGCATGCTTATCTGCTCGTTCCGAACACATTCGCGCACCATATTTCAGCTTATCCTAGCACGTAGCTCGTCCTGAACACTTTAGCCTATGACACAGCATTTTGTTTTCATTTTTGAACACGCAGCTTAAACACTTGAATTTCTGAACACACAACCCATAAATTGAAATTTGAACACACAGCCCCAAATACTTGATGTTGAACACAAGGTCCAAACTTGATGTTGAACACATGGCTCGAACTTTGAGGTGAACACACGGCCCACTGATCTTTGAAATCCGAACACACAGTCCAAATATTTGATGTTGAACACACGGCTCGAACTCTGAGGTGAACACACAGCCCACTAATTTTGCAATCTGAACGCACAGCCCGGATACTTGATGTTGAACACACGGCCCAAACTTTGAGGTGAACCCACAGCCCATTGATCTTGCAATCTGAACACACAGCCTGGATACTTGATGTTGAACACACGGCCCAAACTTTGAGGTGAACCCACAGCCCACTGATCTTGAAATCTGAACACACAGCCCAGTGATCTTGAAATCTGAACACACAGCCCAGATACTTGATGTTGAACACACGGCCCAAACTTTGAGGTGAACCCACAGCCCACTGATCTTGAAATCTGAACACACAGCCCACTGATCTTGAAATCTGAACACATAGCCCAGATACTTGATGTTGAACACACGGCCCAAACTTTGAGGTGAACCCACAGCCCACTGATCTTGAAATCTGAACACACAGCCCAGATACTTGATGTTGAACACACGGCCTAAAGCATTGTATCTGATTTGATTCGCACACAGATCATATTTTTCATTTGTACGCAGCTTATTTATTTCATTCTGAAACTAAATATATGTATTCACCGTGAATGCAAGTGTCCTCCCGTGTTACACGGGGATACGGCTCCATTATTGCGAGAGATTGGTACGCGGAGCTCCCAGAGGCCGTCCACGATTGGGTTGACCTAGCAGGATTCGGGCCCTTTTGTACCGGGATATCTCGTTATCCAGCCAGCAGGACATTGATAGGCGCCCTAGTGGAGAGGTGGTGGGACACCACCAACTCCTTCCATTTCTCATCTGCCGGGGATATGACCATGACCCCATTTGACTTTGCCGTATTGACCGGCCTTGACGTGGGAGGCTGGGCGACCCCATATGACGAGGACATGGGCCAGTAGGAGGCCGCCTGGATTTATTTATTGCGAGCTCGCCCGCCGGTCGACCGATCCTCGGGCCGAGTCCAGTATACTTGGTTTTCTTCACATTTTAGGCATACCGAGCCCGAGACTCTGCAGGAGATTGCACAGTACGCCCGCGGGTTTATGATGTTTCTCTTTGGGACCACCCTATTCTTCGACAGGGGGAACACCGTTGGGCTATATCTGCTGGGTGCCCTGGCGGACCTTACACAGGTTAGTCGTTATGATTGGGGTGGCGCCAGCTTGGCTACCCTCTATTGCTATATGAGCGCGACCTCCCATGGACGGGGGAACATAGTTGGCGGCTACTGGAGAGCCTGGGAGGTACCTTCTGCCCTTCGATTTACATTTCTGCTTTTCAATGTATGTATATTGCACACACAGCACATTTCATACCCTGTCCTGACATCCTACACTCAGCATTCTGTATTCTGATGGCTCTTGCCCTATTTTTCGCAGTTATGGGTATTCGCATATTTTCCCATACTAGCGCCAGAGCTGGAGGTGGAGGTGCCCCTTATGACCCCTTACTCGCTTGTTTTCGAGGGCCAGTACCGGCCACAGCCTCGGGAGACTCTCTCCTACCTATGGCAGTACTTCGACACGGTGCGGCCGTCGGAGGTAATTCAAAACTCTCAATTCCCAATGTTTTTATCTTCGATTTATCCTGTACATCTACGATTTCTGATCAGCCTATGCATTGGTTATCTGCAGATCACCTGGCAGCCCTGGTTGCCTTTCGGTGGGGACCTTCGATTTCAGTTTGCCGGACGATGGGCCTCTTCCCGGTATAGGATCTTGTTAGAGGGGCCAGTTGGTAGGGCCTGGTTCCTGGGGGAACGCTTCCTTCGTCAGACTATGGGCTTTCCTGAGCCGAATGTTCCTTCAGCACCTCCGGACGGTATACGGCTCGCTGATAGGCTCACCTCCCAGGGTGTCATTGACGCTAGGTTGGGCACTGATGCCCTGCTGTATATAGAGGACGGGGAGTACGCGATCTACCATCACACCTACTTGATGCCTCCGTTGACAGGTGTCCATACTCCCTCGAGGAGGTCTACTGACATGCCGTCTTCGAGTCGAGCTCGGGCTGCAGGCGCCCCTTCTACTAGCAGGGCTGGCACATCGAGAGGAGGGGTTGGACTGGTCCCCCCGATTCCTCTGACTCATCATCATGTTGGATGGCCAGACATGTCGA
The DNA here is from genome assembly GCF_004153795.1 of Camellia sinensis. Lineage (NCBI taxonomy): Eukaryota > Viridiplantae > Streptophyta > Magnoliopsida > Ericales > Theaceae > Camellia > Camellia sinensis. Next base: position 205,949 of record NW_021031265.1, on the reverse strand, counting down.
CTGAGTTGACAGGACGGCGAATATGGGACCTTCTACCCGATTTCGATAGAGCCTTCCATGCCTGATCATCGATATGTCATTGATCCCGATTCACCGCCGGTATGCTCCACTGCTTTTCATCTATCATTCAAATATTTAGACATTCCTTTATTCATTGATGATTTGAGCTTGTATCTGCAGCCGTCCAGAGAGTACATGGAGGGGGTGATTGGATTGGTGGCCTCACTCGAGGGCATGGTCTTACGGAGAGAGGCGCAGCTGTCCATTATGAGTTTCCAGGTACTCTTTAGTTTTCTCACATTTATCGTACTTCTGACGACATGTTGACCTTGAACATTTTACCGCTTTGATTAATCGTATGTGTAGAGCACATCTGACACACACCCCATTCATATACTGTACCTGTATGCGCCCACTTCATGTAGTTTTCTTACATCTGCATCTGATATACATACTTTGGCTGATGTATTGCACTTTTTCATTTCAAATGCCTTCGGTGTATACCGGGCCACAGGCCGGGCCATCCAGACCTTCCCGAGGAGCCGGGCCATCGAGGCCTTCTCGCGGGGCCAGGAGAGGGGAGTCGTCCTGCAGACGTAGAGCACCTATCATAGAAGAGGAGCCTGGTGAGGACGAAGAGGAGGAGGAGGCTGCAGATCGCCAGTCGGAGACATCCGCTGACAGAGAGGAGGGTTCCGACCCTAGTTCCGGTAGTGAAGAGGAGGCTGAGGAGGACTCCAGGGATGACAGTTCCGACTTGGATGGTGCCGGTGGTGCAGAGCCAGTTCCGTAGAAGAGGACGAAGAGGGCCTCTTATTCCTGCTCTTGAGAGCATTGGTGCAGCTGTTTCCTACTTTATTTACCTTTTTACTAGTAGTTGTAGCACATTGCACATTATTAGGTAGTTTTATTTTCTGTAAAACTTTACCCTTGTTGTAAAATGTTGTAACAAAGGAAGCATGATGGAATGAAACAGCTTTTTGAAAAAGTGTTGTATTCTATGTTCTTGCATCGCATCGCATCATTTTGCACAAAATGAGATTGAATGGAAATGTGCATTTGAAAATTGCCAAGTCAGGTAGTGAACCGTCACAACAAGCTAAACAACTTAACTTACTAAGAAATAACAAAACCTTAGCAAGTTTACAACTCGATAAACAAAACGCAACAAAACTGATAAACAAAGAGTAACAACTCAAACGCACAAAACTTGACGACTTGATAAACATGACAGCTCGACCGACAAAATAACAACTCGATAAGCAAAACAACAACTCGATAAGCAAGACTAAATACCAATTCAATAGACGAAACACATTTCGGACGATCTGGGTGACGGAACGCATCCGACACTGAGAAAAATTCGCACTTTCAACACTCCCAATGCATGGAAATGCTAGGAACTTCCTTCCAGAGGGTAAAACAGGACTAGAGGCATACATTGCAGCATGGCCAGCTACCTTTGGGAGCTGGCCGACCAGCTTTTTGCTTTTGAGGGGAGAGGGGTGGCCGGCCAGCTAGAAAAGGTGGCCGGTCGGCCACCTAGCTCAACAACCACCAATTTTTCGACACGTGTCCCCCCGGACAGTGCTTTATCCTCTTTAAAAGTCCTAGCTCCGTGGCTTATTCATTTCATCTCAGTTTTGCACCAAAATGGAGGCGTTTCTCATCGAAAATCTCGCAGCTTGGATCACTTCTCTAGACGGCTCAGACAAGTTGAACTTCCAGGGCTTCGGCTTGAATGCACTATTCACGTTGGGTCATACTCTGCTGCATCTTCCTTTCCTCCACGCCGCGGCGAGGTTTTAGAACCCGGTAACACACGTCTTTAGCTTTGGCGGGCAAGAGGTATGTCCGACCTTCGAAGATTTTCAAGTTTTGATGGAATCTGAATGCTATGAAGAGATTTTGCCCCAGTTTCGCTTTGGTCACGCCCAAGCTTTAGGGCGGATGTGTGGGCTCACCACGCATGACGCTCGGTCCCTAATCTGTAATGGGGAACTGGACATTCTCGGATTGATCTATCATTTTTCTGACGCTGGTGACCGTGGCGACCATCATTGGCAAGGTTTCCGACAACATGCCCTTTGTTTGTGTATGCTATCTCACTTTCTGCTTGCGCTGGGCTTTGGTGGATCTAGCATTCGCCTGATTGAAGTTGCTCAAGGCTTGAAGGAAGGAAAGGGTTGTATTGTGATGACATTGGCCGAGACACTGATGGGCTTAGATGCTTTCCATCGCCAGGAGACGACCAGATTCGCGGGGAGTCCACTACTGCTGCAGGTAATGTTTCTCACCTAATCTCACATATGTATTGCTCACATCACTCGACCCTCCGGCTCGACTTTTCTCACAGAACCCTTCTTCTTTCTTTTCTCTCATCGTACATCTCTCTATTCTTTATTCTCTCATTTTTCATCCCTCCCCAGGTATGGTTGATGGATAAATTGCAGGTTGTGGACTCTTGCCCAGCCTACTCAGCTCGCAGTTACTTTTTTCGACAACGCCTAGTCGATGCCCTTGATGAGGGATAGTGGTACAGCTGGATGTGCAATTTGTCTGCAGATCACATCGCTTGGCACTGCTATTGGCTTAATCTCCCGGCAATGAGCTATAGCATGTCCCGGCAGACCGGGATCCAGTTGATTGGTCTGACCCACTGTGTGTTCTACTTTCCGTTCTGGTTCCAACGCCAATTCGGTCATGATCAGACTTGCCCGCCAGAGGGGATAGAGTATCCGGCTTCATTCCGGGTTCGAGGTGCACAGCTTGCCCGATATGCCACGGCATGGAGGACGAGAGAACTCCTGGCCCCTGCTCCCACTTTCAGTTATGCTTTGTCTGACGAGTGCTTGGATTGGCTCAATGAAGAGGCACAGATTGGGCCCAGCTTGGTATCAGAGGCTTCGACCAGCTCTGGGAGGGGGCGCAGGGACACCTGACTTGACTATGCCCCAGATTTATTGCTTTATTAGCACTTTCAAGTTTTCTTTATAAATGTAATAAAAAGCAACTTCGATTGTATGCAAGAGCAAGAGAACTCTATTTTTGAAATCAATGAAATTGAAGGTTGTGGTACTGAAAATTTTCTGCTTTGGTCTAAAAATGGTCTTAGTTATAGAAAGATTAATTTGAACAAAGTCAATTTTTATTAAAACTTTTCAAAACCATTTTCGATATGGATCAGAACTGGACACGCCTGAGATCGGTCACCGAGATGCACAACCCCAGGTCCCTGCAACTGAAAAGTTGTCCATAGTCTGAATAGTACCACAGTACTTCATGGCAACGGAAAGTTGCCCTTAGTCTGAAAAGCACTGCACCGGAGATTCCAATGGATGCTGATAGACAAAAATGGCTGAGATGATCAAATGGACAAGGTTGATCGGGGAAAAGTTTATGGTTGATCTTCAGGATGAAGTTGCCTACGTATCCCAGAGATGGGAATCAAGCCTTACGTAGTTTAGGCTCAGGTTCACTTGAGTATTTTCACTCTCCTTTTGCGCTCTGACTTTTGCCAAGGCCGCCCTTTGCGGGTTTTCAACCTTGCGAGCTCAGTTTTTGTAATTTCGAATTTTTCGTGCTCCAAGTTTTGCCTAGGTCGACCTTTCGGGTTTTCGGCCTAGCGAGCCTCTCAGGGGTAATATTTCTTCAACTTGTCCATATTGATCGGTTGTGAGAACTCCAAGCCATCTGGATCCATCAGAACCACAGCTCCACCTGACCAGATAGACTTAATGATGTAAGGACCAGTCCAATTGGGTCTGAACTTGCCCCTTGGGTCGTGGATGGGAGCTCGGTTGTCCTTGAGCACCAAATCTCCTTCCTTTAGATTCCTGGACTTAACTTTCTTGTTGAAAGTCCGGGCAATTCTGCGTTGATAACCTTGAACATAGTACAGTGCTTTCAGTCTTCTCTCATTAAAGAGCATGAGTTCCTCAAACCTACTCTGCTGCCAATCTGCTTCGGCTATTTGACACTCAGCCAATACTCGCAAAGACGGAACTTCGATCTCAATAGGTAGAACGGCCTCCATCCCATAAACCAACGAATATGGAGTCGCCCCAGTAGAAGTTTTGATTGAAGTCTGGTAGCCCCACAGAGCAAACGGCAGCTTATCTGGCCAATCCCGGTAGGTTTCCACCATCTTCTGTAGTATGTGTTTGATGTTCTTGTTGGCGGCCTCAACCGCTCCATTGGTTTGCGGCCGGTATGTGGATGACTTATGAAAAGCCACGTTGTATTTCTCCAACAAGTCAATCACTTCCTTTTTGAAGTGGGAACCGTTATCTGAAATGATCTCGTTTGGGACCCCGTAACGACAGATGATGTTATTTCTGATAAACTTCGCGACATGAGAAGCTTTCAACACTGCATAGGACTGGGCCTCAACCCATTTTGTAAAATAATCTATCGCGACCATGATGAACTCGTGCCCATTCGACCCCTTTGGAGTGACAGCTCCGATCACATCAATTCCCCAGACTAAAAATGGCCATGCTGAAGTCATGTTGTACAGCTTCGACGGCGGAATGTTCATGCGGTTTCAATGGATCTGACACTTGTGGCATCGCCGAACAAAACCGATACAATCCTCTTCCATGGTGGACCAGTAGTAACCCTATCTGAGGATCTTTCGTGCTAGCATCACTCCGTTCATATGCGCACCACATTCTCCTCCATGGATGGCCTCCATCAGGCGCTTCGATTCCTCGGCTTTGACACACAGCTTATGCATTCCCAAATGACCTCTCTTATACAGTTTTCCCCCACAGATGATGAACTGAACGGCCATTCTTCTGATTTCCCTTTTATCCTTGGCATTCACCCCTGGTGGGTATGCTTCCTTTTCCAAGAAATTCCAAATATCATAATACTAGGGGTTTTCGTCTTGAACCTCATCTATGGCAGCAATTGACTCGTATGCTGGCGTAAATTTCTGGTCAATGATGACGGGACGCATCCGGATTCTGAACGGAATGTCTATCATGGAAGATAGAGTTGCTAAAGAATCTACGAACCTGTTGTTCTCTTTTAGTAGATGAGCAAAGTTTAGTTTCTCAAACCGAGGAATTAACAAGTCCAAGGTCTGGTGGTACATCATCATCTTTTCTTCTTTGACTTTCCAGTCCCCTTTTGCTTGAGACACAACAAGGTTCGAGTCCCCGATGACGTTCAACCGTCTTGCCCTTAGTTCTACGGCCGCTTCTAGACCGGCAATGCACGCCTCATATTCTGCTTCATTGTTCGAGACTTTGAATCGGAGTTTGAAGGCTAGAGGGATATGGGACTTATCAGGTGCTATTAGCAGCACTCTTATCCTATACCCGTACTGATTTGACGCTCCATCAAAGTACATCGTCCAAGTTTCATCGTCGATGTGCAAAATGGCCTCATCTGGGAATAAGTACTCGACTGCTTCCCCCCCTTCCACCGGATGGTCGGCTAGGAATTCCGCTACTGCTCTTCCTTTGACTGACTTGCGCGTCACATATTTTAGATCGAATTCGGAAAGCAACAGCAACCAACGAGCTAGTCTACCCGTAAGTGTCGGTTTCTCGAAAAGATATTTGATGGGATCGAGTCGTGAAACCAACATTACGAAGTGAGCTAACAGGTAGTGCCGCAGCTTCCTGGTAGCCCATACCAAAGCTAAGCACGCCTTCTCCAACGGTGTGTAGCGAGTCTCATACTCTAGCATCTTCTTGCTCAAATAGTAGATGGCTTTCTCCACCTTGTCATCGGATTCTTGCGCGAGCATACAGCCCATTGTGGTCTTGGTCACTGACAGGTACAATATCAACGGTCTCCCTGGCTCTGGCGGTGACAACACGGGCGGGTTCTGCAAATATTCCTTGATCTGTTCAAAAGCAGCTTGGCATCGGCCGTCCCATTGGAATTTCTTTTCTTTCTTCAGGAGACCAAAAAGTGGTTCACAAGTCAAGGTTAATTTTGAAATAAACCGTCTTATGAATTGCACTTTACCTAGAAAGCCTCGCACCTCCTTTCAGTCCTTGGTGGTGGCATTTCTAAGATGGCCTTGATTTTGGAAGGGTCGATTTCGATACCTCTCTGTGTAATCAGAAACCCCAGCATTTTCCCCGCTGTAACACCGAACGTACATTTCTGAGGGTTCAGCCGCAACCGAAATTCTCTGATCCTTTGAAAAAACTTTCGCAAGGCGGTGTAGTGGCCCTCTCTTTCCTTGGACTTGAAAATCATGTCGTCCACGTACACCTCGACCTCTTTGTGGATCATATCATGCAATATTGTGGTTGCGGCCCGTTGATATGTAGCACCAGCGTTTTTCAACCCAAACGGCATTACTCTGTAGCAGTATGTCCCCCACGGGGTGGTAAAAACAGTCTTTTCCCTGTCTTCGGGTGCCATTACAATCTGATTATAGCTTGAGAAGCCATCCATGAATGAAAGCAAAGCATGCCCCGCTGTGAAATCCACCAACTCATCAATATGCGGCAAGGGAAAGGCGTCCTTCGGACTAGCTCTGTTCAAATCCCTGAAATCCACGCATACTCGAATCTTGCCATCCTTCTTTGGCACTGGGACAATGTTGGCCAACCAAGTCAGGTATTCAGATACCAACAGGAAGCCTGCGTCGATTTGCTTGGTGACCTCTTCCTTGATTTTGAGAGCCCAGTCTGGACGAATCCTTCTGAGTTTCTGCTTAACAGGTCGAGCCTCGGGGTCAAGAGGGATCCGGTGCTGTACAATCTCATGATCGATTCCAGGCATGTCTTCGTAGCGCCACGCAAAAACATCTTTGAAATCTTTGAACAAAGCGACTAAGCGCTCGCATTCCTCTGAAGACAGTGACTAAGCGCTCGCGTTCCTCCTCAGTACCAATGTTCACTGTAGTGATTTCATCCATTAATGGTTTGACAAACCTTTCCTGCTCTTGTTCAATTAAGCGTTGCAAAACCGGAGGAATTTCTTCCTCTTTGTTTTCATCAAAATTTTGAAAGTCTGAGTTAATGCAATAAATCAAGGGCACAGAAAAGTACTCAGAAACCACAGCTACTTGATTCTCATTAAGTACATCCAAATCGTCCGATTCCTCGGTTACAACAGACTCAAAAGAGAAAGAAAAAGACGACCTGGACAAAACTGTGGCATCCGGGCTATCATCCCCAGGATTACCAGACTCAGACTCAGTCGAACTGGAACCTGATTCCGACTCACAAGATTCAGTGGAATCAGATTCCGGCTCACTGCCTGGCTCGGTGCTGCTGGACAAAAATCCCTCTTCGTACAGCCAAACGAGAGAGGGTGCGATAGATGCATCCAAAATAGTTGCTGGTGGGCCCACAGCCGTTTCATTCCCGATCATGCAGACTGAGAAGCTATTCCCCAAGCACTCCTAGTCGATCGGAGGATCTGAAAGTAGACATGCCAGTGCTACCCCCATTTTAAGTTCGGTGTCCTCAGGTTGTACTCTCTTACATTGCTCAACCTCAGCTGATGGGTCTGTCTGCTCTTCAGCAACGTCATCCCCGGATAGTTGCAGGTCGAAGAAGATCTCAAAACCGGGCACGCGCTTCCTCTCCGCGTTCAGCCACGGCTCCGGGAAGCCACAAAATGGAAAGTCCTCCCCCTCCCAGACGAAGCGTCCGTTCAGGGTACCCTGAATGGGTTGATGCATTAACTCAAAAGGCTTCCCTGCCTTCTTTGCTCTGGCTCTCCCAGCCATCTCCTTACCCTTCCTCACCCAGTCCTCTTTGGTGGGCAAATAACCCAAGCCAAAGGTATGCGGATTGTGCGGCACTTCGGCCAATGCTGCGACCTCCCAGTCCTCTTTGGTGGGCAGATAACCCAAGCTAAAGGTATGCGGATTATGCGGCACTTCGGCCAATGCTACGGCGCCCTTCCGGCCGCTCTTTCCCAATCCCATCCCGGGGATGTGTTGAAGCTTGTTCATGAGGTATACAGATTGAGCACTGACATACACTCCCTCATTAACAGCCATGACGTTCTGCACAATTCGGGCCTCAGCCAAAGTAAACCCTGATAAGAACACATCCTCCGTGCCATGTTCGATTTCCAAGACTGGCGTAGACACTTCCGGCGGCAGATGGATTGACGAATTTCCAAAAATAATAGCTACCCCTTTCCCATGAGGGTACTTCAACATCTGATGCAAGGTGGACGAGACTGCCTTGACCTGGTGCAACCACGGTCGCCCCAAAAGTAGGTTAAAGGTTGTGGGAACATCCAAGACATGGAAATCAATCTCGTGTTGTCCTGGACCAACCTGGGTCTGAATTTTGACAGTCCCCATCACCTCCCTGCTTGTGTTATCATAGGCTCTGATCACTTGAGTAGTTGGTACGAAGTCCGCGGGCTTCAACCCGATTGCATATGCCGTCCTTGACGGGCACACATTAATAGCAGATCTCGTATCGATAAGAACCACTGGTATCCATTTGCCTCTACATTCCACCAAGATGTAGAGAGGTTTGTTGTGATTTGCGCCCTCAGGCGGTAGTTCTTTGTCAGAAAAGGTCAACGTCGGGAACCTCCTCCTGGAAAAACCAATCCAACCAGCTGCTCTGGCGTGGTGTCTATGGAAAGCTTAGCCTTGTCCATGGCTGAAAGGACAGCCTGCCTATGTACTCGTGATGCCATAAGCAGTCCCCAGATGGAGATGTCTGCTTGTATCTTCTTTAACTGTTTGAGCACAGCCTCCTCTTCAATTTGCTTTTCTTTTTGTCTCTCAGCTTCCTTATCTTTCCAGATGCTTCTGGTTGGTCCAGGTGTGGGGGTTTGAAATACCGCCCGCTTCTTGTCATGTGATCAACCTCATCGAGATACCAGGTGTCGTCTAGTTGATTGCTCCCCCAATCCTCGTCTATGTGGGGAAGACATAAATCATCGTCTTCCCACTACATTCCGCCGGCGGTCGACAGACACCTGTCCGGCCCCGGTATGATCGTACTCGCAGTACCTTCAGCCCATATGCCCGCAGCATCTTCTGTTCCTATGCTCACAGCACTTTCGGCCCCTTCACGGGCTTTTGCCTTCCTTATTCTCTTAGAATCCCAAAGCTTTTCTTGTTCTGACTGCGTCAGTGCAGTTTGTTGTTCAACTTTCTCTGTATCTACAATGCTCAAGTCCCGAGCGAAATTCTTCGTACCGGCGCTCTTCGGCAATGTACTTTGACTTCCGGCCCTTCCGGCCACAACTGATACCCTTGTCCCTGCCGGGCCCTGTTCTGGTTGGCACTCTTCCACCACATCCGGTTGATCATCTAGCCATCCGGTAGCCTCTGCCGATTCCTCATAATCAAACCAGTTGACTGCCGCGCCCCCTGATTCTTGGTCATTGAAAAACTGTAGGTTGGCAAAGTCCTCTTCTACAGCCGCCACGTCATCTGTACCTTGCTCAAATCTATCCCCCTGGATCACACACAGTTCTGCTCTCTTTGGCAACTCTATACTTGGCTCAGACTGGCCCGTTGACAGGATGTAATTGCTCGGATCATAGGCTTCCCCAGCAAAATTCCCAAACTTCTCAGACCCTGATTCAACGGCTCCGTCCTCCTCTGCAACCTCTTCTACTCTGCTTTCAACAGCCGCCACCATCGGCTCAGGTTAGGTTGCGGAGATGTCCAGCATGCACAAAGAGTCGGTGCAATCAGGAAGGAACACCTCCGGCTTAGGTAGGTGAGAAGGGGTGATATAGATGCTAGGATCGTAAGGCACGACCCCAGTCTGGATAAAATTGACTCTTTTGGGAGGTGGAGCTTGGTTGTGTGTAGGGAGGGGGTTGGTTGTGACGTTGGGTTTTTCTGGCGGCAAAATTACATTTTTGTCAATGAGATCCTGAATCTCATGACGCAATCTAAAGCATTGATCAGTGTCATGACCGTGTTGTTGGTGATATGCACAGTACTTGGCTGGGTTGTGAGAGGGAGGGAGCAGATTTGGTAATGGCCTCGGCTCCAGGGGTTTTAGATGCCCTTTCCTGATTAGTACCCCTAAAGCCTTGGACAGGGGCATGTACAATGGGGTGAAGGTTCTTTGGCCACGGGGTTGGTATTTGGCTGTCTGTGTACTACTTCCGGATGCATCGAAAAAGGGTGTGGCTGCCATGGGCCTTGGAATGGGATGGGGAATGGTGGCGATGTTTACCTCCGAAGTCCTTGCAGTTGCAGCGCCACTCGGGCCTGCGTTGTTGTTGCGGTTAAAAGTCCTTCGGGGTTGCTCTCTGTCTTGGTCAATTAGACCCTGTTTCATTGCATCTTCAATTTGTACCCCCATCTCGTGCAGATCTGAAAAGATGGGAAAGGGGAGCACAATCATTTTTTTCATCAGTTTTGGCTGGAGATTGCGCACAATCATCCTGATCTGGTCCTTATTGGTGGGCCTTAAAGTCATCATCGAGGCCATCGCCCTCCACCGGGTCACGAAATCCGAGAAAGTCTCTTTGGGCTCTTGCCTTGTCGTTTCAAGATCACGAGTTGTAATCTCAATTTGGGTGTTGTAAGAGTACTGCGCGACAAAGGCCTCGCATACCAGATAGCGGCCACACCCGACAGGGTCCGGTCGAATAGTGAAAGCTTCTGGGGTCTAGTGAGGCCCATTGGCTGTAATATATCTGAGAATAAACGGAGGTGGACCATGGGATCACCAGATCCGTCGAAGCGATCGATCTGCGGCATTTTGAATCTATCCGGCAATGTTACAACCACGTGGGTATATCCGTCATCTATATCCGGGATAGCCTTTACCCCCTAGGATTTTTTGAATAGCTTCTCGAGCTTGCTCAATTTTAGTGCTGTATGGTCTATCTCGAACTCGAAGGGAGAGTCCGGTTGATTGACAGGCGTAGGTACCTTAGATAGCTGAGGCAAAATTGGGGGCGGAGTTGGCCCTATTGGTATATCCGTATCTGCCTGGACATTTGGTGCCTCCTCGGGTGCTGGGATTCCAGGTGGGGGAGGAACTGGGTGTGAAGCAGACGCTCCGGTTTGTTGTTGTAGCCTGGTAATTAGTTCTGCCTGCTGGGCCATGATCTCGGCCTGTTGTTTGGCAAACTCATCCCGGCGAACAGCGTCTTGCTGCATGGCTCTCATGGTTTCTTGCATCTGACGGATCATTTCCTCAACTCCTGTCGGTGTGGCCATACTGCCCTGATTTGTCTGAACTATCGGCAGGTCTATTTCTATAGCAACAATTGGGATCTCAATCTGACTGTCTGCTGCTCAGATACACTACGCCTTCTCGACCTCTGTCTGATAACTGGGGGTAGAGAATGGAACACCGGTTGTCCGTTAACCAGATCCTCGAATCGATTAAGTTGGCGACCTCGAGTCCAGAGTGCTTGGGGAGTATCTGCTTGGTTTGAAGCAATTGTGCTAAAACTACTCCTAGCAAAAAGATAAATAAAGCAATAAGAAAATAAATAGCCAGATAAACGGACAGCATAACAGCTTAAAATAAATACACAACACACAGTTGGGTAGAACAACACACAGTTGATAAGCAAAGTACACTGTCCTCAAACACTGATCATTATCCCCGAATCACTGTCCCCGAATAATTGAATCCGGTACCCACAAATAACTGATTCTGAAACACTGACTGATGCCCGCAGGCCTGATACCCAAAACACTGAACTGGCACCCGCAGGCCTGATGCCCAAACTTGTAAACGGATACATGCATTCGTATAGAGACGCACTCTAAAAGCACATAACAAGCAAGTGAGAGCCAAAACACCCCCATGTCGGGGTAAGGTTTCCCTGTCCTATTTTGTCAGGAGCTAGGGTTTCACCACGCACGCAGCAGTTTCAAACAACCTATCGGGTAAGCAACCTGTCCTAGTTTGCAATGGTCACTATGGATTTCGATATGCACTAGGTCGAATGGTCAAAAAGGGTGCCCCGGTAAAACCAGGGTTTGTGTTCCCATACTGGCAGAGCCCACAACCGGTCAGCCTTATGGTCATGCCTTGACAAGACAAGCCTCCGGCAAACCGTTCAGGAATAGCAGATGGCAAACACGGTGTCCTAGGCGCACCAATGCAAATGCAATGCAAAGAAACACATAAGTGTAATCAAAACCAGATATCACGAGTTCGAGTCAAGTTCTCTAAAGTCCCCACCAGAGTCGCCAGAAACTGTAGATGTCCCCGAACGCCCCGGGAGGGATGAGGTCCCGTTCCGTTCGTTTGGGCTCACTACAGCTCGGACTCTCAAATTGTCACGGTTCTTAATCTGAACCAAAGAGTCCAAATCCGGCAAATCGTTTTGAGAAAACATATTTTTTGTAAAGAAGTGCCAAACATGGACTGCTTTTCCAGATACAGAGTCACCACCTAAATATTTTATTTTGGAGAAATTTAAGAAACCCTGACTCGTTGCCTAAGGCCACGTGTCCGTCATCACCAAAGTTGCCTCGGCTCGGGAACTTAGGTACGATTGGGGAAGGTCACTTCGTGAGCACCCCCGCTAGCCCGATCAAGGATCGGCCTCTACTAACCATGATATCTAGTTTTGAAAACATTATGCGTTCTTATTCTGGTTATTAGTCTAGATTTACTATGTGATACGCACAGCATACAAGTATAGACTGGGTCGCCTGAATTGGAGCAAAACATTTCATGCTTGTTTATTTGAAAATGGTTTGATGGTGCTACCCGCAAGTAGGCTAAGACGTGGATTTGCCACCCTCGGGTGGGCTTAGAAAAACATGATTTTGCCATTATCTAGTGGGCTTAAAACACACATTTTAACGAATTGCTCCAACTCAAATAACCCAACCTTCACCCACAGGCATTCAGGCAGTTTATATTCACATAAGCATATAGCCTCATGGTAAGCATGCTATCATGGCGGTCACTCACACACATGCAAGGATGCTAAAGCATAAAACTTACCGAGTACTCCAAGCCAAAACAGAAGCTAATTAGAAATCCATGCATGATCCTAACTATACAGAAATGCCTAATGCAACACATGCAAAAATGCAACTATATTAGGCTCGACTATTCTAAACATGGCATATGAAATACTACAGCTAACATGTATTCAACTTGGAATTGAAAATACAATGCAGTTAGTATGATGCGCCGAACCCGGTGCATGCAAAACAGATGAATGAATGCAAACATGCTATCATACTGTATGCTAATTGAAACATGTCCTAATCTAACCATCATAAGCGGGTAAATAAAAGGGAGAAAGACGTGGGGTTGGAAGACATACATCACACCCACGCACACTTATTACAGTTGTGCCCTCACTCGGAGGGTCCGAATAAATATACAGTCCCAAATAAATAATTACAGTCCGAATAAATACAAAATCCTAATTAATTAACAAATTAAACTAGGTAAGCTGTAAATTGGCATGCAAGCCAGGGACTACCTCGACTCTGCTCCGAATGATGAATGATGCATGCTTGAGTTGCCTTGTGTGGAAATCCACTGCGATGCCCCAATTAGCCTCTGTTTACAATTATTCTTGGAATGCGTGCCAAGCTCCGGAAGGCTGCTGATTCTTGATTTGCTGCAACAGAGAGCAAGAAAGGGACATGGCAATGTATTTTCACATATGTATGCTTGACTACTCTTCAGGGAGTGTAGTCCTCGATCCTCGTGCCACCAATCACACATATCGATACATGATGGTCGAGGAGTCGATTTGCATGACTTAATATGAAATGAATGCACATATAAACATAGCAAGACCTAAACACCATCACGGGTAATCCGGAGCGTCGGCGACCAGGAATTGAGACACGTTCCGTCACTCGGAGTAAAAAATGTACCTCGTTTCCCGTGCTTGGGCTAACTCCTATCCCAAGCACTATGCAATATGCATGAATGCAATCCTAACATGCGACCTAGCATACACAATGCTATGAAATGGCATACACAATGCTCGATGTGACATGGCATGCACAATGCTCTAACATACAACCTAACATACACAATGCTATGAAATGAAATGGCATACACAATACACAATGGACTTACACCAACATGAGTGGACCTCAGCCACACTCACATCAGTTGCCATTAGGTGAAAATGAGACTCTCGAAGTACGTGCACGTATGCACGCAAACCGAGGACCGATCCTAAGCATAACATGCAACTCTAATAAGGTATGGCAAGGCATGAAATATGGTATGCAAACATGCAAATTTCAGTGCTGAAATATCATACAAAACAGCCCCAAAACGTGGAAACATGGCACCCGATGCATGGAATGGTCCCGAAACACAAAACTAGGCATATGCATTGACCTATAGCTATACAAAGCATGCATTATTTGATCATGAAGCATGAAAACAGAGGCAAGACAGTCCCAAAACATGCATATTTCCAGTTTATAACAAGTCTCAAATATGAACACAAATAGGGCTAATCTATCATGCAAAAATGGCCCTAAAAGGGAGACTAAACACAAGGGACAAAAGCTGACCCCAAATGGCAAAGAGCCCCTCAACAAAGTTGAAGAGGGGCTCAAAATAAGGCACTTTGCAGTTTACATCCAGCAACGAAAATAATCACAAATAAGGCCAAACTAACATGCAAGAAAAGGCCTAAAAGATGGGTAAAGAGACAAGTGGTAGCTGCTGTTCTCAAACAGAGGAGAGCCCTTCAACAAAGTTTAAGAGGGGCTCAAAAAAAGACATTTTACAGTTTATGGAAAAGTCCAAAACAGCTCACAAATAGGTCTAAAATACTATGTAAAAATTGGCCTAAAAGAGAGATAAAGAGGAAAGTGATAGTAGGAGACCTCAAACAGAGGAGAGTCCTTCAACAATGTTGAAGAGGGGCTCAAAAAAAGTTATTTTACAGTTTATGGAAAAGTCCAAAACAACTCAAAAATAAGGCTACAATGTGATGTAAAAAGAGGCCCTAAAAGAGGGATAAAGAAACAAGTGATAGTAAGAGACCTCAAACAGAGGAAGATCCCTTCAACAATGTTGAAGAGGGGCTCAAAAAAAGTTATTTTACAGTTTGGCTCGGAGCCCAAAATGATAAAAAACAAGGCTAATATATCATGCAAGATTAGGCCCTAAAAGAGAATAAAGAAGCAAGTGGTAGTAGGAGACCTCAACAGCAGGAGGGTCCTTGATCAAACATGAAAAAGAGATCAAAATATGGCTATTTACAGTTTGGGTCGGAGCCCAAAAATGCTTGCAAAGCAAGGCTTATGTATAGAACAAGAAAGACTAAGAAGAGGAGAAAGAGGACTCACCCTTGAAGACCAAACTTCAGCAGCTCTTTGGACCAAATTTCTGAGCTCTCAACCTCTTCAAAGCAGTCCCAAAATGCTGGAATGGAGGATGGAGGTCTTGTGCTATGGGTTGTGTGTAAATGGCCAAGAACCAAGGTGTGTTTGAGACTTGGAAGAGAAGGATGGAGGAGATATGTATGCAAGGCTCCTAATGATTTTTTTCAACCTTTGGAATGGTGGAGATGGTGCTGGTCTTATAGAAGAAGCAAGGAAAGGGGGGGAATCAAATTCAAATTTCCCCCAAAAGACCCCCCATCGGATACAGGATCTGGGGGAAACAGAGGGTACAGCTGGAAGGAACCAGGTGAGAGGATTCTGGCCGACCAGTTTAGAAGGTTCAGGGGGCCGGCCGGCCACCTCCCCTGGTCGGCCGACCAGGGGTCAAAAGGGTCAATCACAATTTCTGATCGGCCTACCAAGAAAAGGTGGCCTCCCAGATGAGCACAACACAACCCTGTAGAGAAAAACCAGAAACAGTGACCTAGGAGAGAGAAAAGCTAGCTTTTAAGAGGGGTTCAAAAGGGTCAGGATAATTGCTGGTCGCCACCAAATATTGGTGGCCTCCCAGGTGTGTACAACACAAATATGGGGTTTAGGGTTGAAGAAAGTGGCCCCGGGGTGGTCAACATTAGCTTTTTAGTGAGGAAAACGGGCGACGGAGGGCGATGAAGAACTAAAGCTGATTTTTCAGAACAATTGCTGGCCTCCCACCCTCCTACAAGCTTTCTAACTATGAAATTAAGGTCTCCACCAAAAATGAACCGAAACCGATGCAAAACGGAGGTTCGGGGAACCGAAACGCACGGCTCGGGGCCCCGAAAATGGGCTGTTAAGCACCGGAGGTGGCGTTCGACCACGAAGTTGGTTTCTCAGGCGACAGTGTCCCTCAAAAGGGAGTAAATAAGTTGCATACCAAAAATCGGGGCAAACGGAGGTGGTTAGGCAGTCCCGAACCGAGGCACACGGTCGTCGGCTCCGAAAAATCGAAAACCGGGCTCCAAACGGGAAAAAAATGGCCTACAACCACGAAACGTAGCCTACGGCCACTGAGAGATGATCTACGAGACCTCTCCCTCCCTGGGGGAAGAGAAAATAGAGCCTGGTTTTCAAACCGAGACAAGGCACGAAAGAGTCCGGAAGTCCGGAGGGAAGGCTCACAGCCAAGATTCTGAAACTTCCGAACAAGCACAATATGCAATATCACCGAGCGCTCAATCAATGACGTCTGAGTCTTAAGGTCGGTAAAAAGTGGGGTGTCTACAACCTCTTGGAGCACACCCCAAGTACCAAACCCAAACCTTATAAACCCATTCAAAACTTCCCACCAAATCAATGTGGGACAAGCCATTTTACAATCTTAAGGAATTTTCACCAAAACTCCATTTCCATGGAGCACACTTTGGCTTCAATTTTCCATTCACTCGGTAATGGTTTTGAGCAACCAAATATACCACGTGAATCACAACGCGGCATAAAACGCGTTACCACTTTGACCCGTGAAAATCGACGCATGGAGCCTAGCTAAAAAATAGACCAAACTTAGGATAAAATTCTGATTTTACCTAGAATTTATAACCATTTCTAACGGTGTTTAATCAAGGCGTGGTTAGTGGTGGTTGTTGTGTGCTCCGGGATGACCGGAAGGGATGTACGGTGTGTACATGGCCCTTGTATTGTTGTTTATTGTTGTGTACTCCCAGTGATTGGATGGATCGTGGGGGTTAGATCTTGTCAGAAAAGTGAGATTGTTTCCTCACCTTGTTAGTGTGTATCTACCAGTTGGAACCGGGATTGGTTAGGGATTGTAATACACGGGGTTTTGCAGACAGGTTGATCAGGTAGTTGACTGTCTTATGTTAACTTTGAGGGTTGATCCAGGTGTTAGATCCCTGGTAGAATGGTTCGGGTGATCCGTTAGACTATTTCAGGTTGACTGTGTCGGGTTGGGAGGTAGGGGCTTGGGTTGTCAAGTGTGAGATTTTGAGAGTTAACGTTTTATTTTGCTTTTACTGCTTAATGTATACCTGTCATAGCATGCATACATATAGTATAGAGGCTTTGATAGTGAGCACAGTGGATGTTGCCCACTCCCCTACAGTTTCAAGTACGGCTTGGACCGGTGACTGGACGAGGGATGGGACTTCATCGGGGCTGAAGAGAAGGCTGTATTTACTTTCATTGTATTTATTTCTGTTTAATAAATCAGAAACCATTTTGTAAATTAATGTAATCTTTTAATAACAATCCTGTTTAATTTATTGTTGTACATCTTTTATTTCTGGTTTGGTTTGGAAGTGGGAGAAGTTAATCAAGAAAATGGAGTTTTCTATTAATAAAATCACGTGTAGTTAATTAGTTTCCGCCTAATTAACTTGTTGAAAATCAGGGCGTGACACTACGATTCTGATTCCCACCTCATCGCCATCCGTCGGATCACTGAAGGCTTTGCTAGCTTGGAAAGCACACCATCTTTGAAAATGGGATTGAGGCAGCGTTTGCTTCACACGGGACCGATGAGGCATACCTATTCAAAGAAGATTCCTACGCACTCATCAACTTTGCTCCTGGCCCCACAAATGACTCACTGCTAGAAATTAGGCTTTTAGCGGCGTTTAAAAAACGCCGCTATAGGTACCAAAAACGTCGTCAATTCTTTTTGTGACGTTTAATACCAAACGCCGATGACGCGGCCGTCGCTATAACTTTATGGCGTTTGGAAAACGTCGCTGTATTAGTATAGGCGGCGTTTTTAAAAACGCCGCCAAATGCCCTGCCCTAACAATACTGTGACGTCAGTATGATTTTAGCGACGTTTTTAAAACGCCTTCATAGGTTTTTTTAATTTTAAAAATTCCAACCGTTATAGTGGCATTTGAAAAACGCCGTCTTATCTTTCTTTTTTTTTTTTGGTTTTGAAATTGTGCTAATTTTATGTGATTGAACTAAAAGAACACCAATAATAAAACTAAATAACACTAATATGAAATAATAACTCCCATTCAAATAACAAATATAGTATTAATTCACTTTCCCATTCAATTTAATATAGCATTAATTTTTCCACAAAATAACATATCCAAAAATTGAATTCACAATTCTCAATCAAAAAATTACTACCTTATATACAAAGCCACAAAAGTTAAATCCAATTGAAACATAAAACCAATAAGTACCTTAAAAATGTCTTGGCTTCGAATTTTGGAAGATACATTACAGGGATTTAAAATTATTAGAGAAACTTACTAGAAAAGGCTTATGCCGATGACTATGAATGGCAATATATTAGCTAGAACAAACACAACTAGCTGAGTCCTAATTAATGAATTAGGAATCATTTAGATTATCTAAGGCAATGGCAAATCATTCGCATGCTTATATTAATGTTTCTCCTACGTAAAACATTTTCGGAAAGTGTTAAAAAAAGAATAAAGAACAGGAAATAAACTCGGCCGAAGTTCTGGGTTTTCTCCGCAGCATGCTTTTGATGAGGGCCTGACTGGAAAACAAAAATAGAGCAAGGATTAGATTAAGACACTAATTAAAGGCCACAATATACAAATAAGAACACAATTCCTCACAAGGAAAAATCTAAATTTTCATAGGCATCAAAAATATGCCAAGTTGCAACTTGCATTCATGATTGCATTATAACTTATATATGTATTTATGTGACATTTGTGTATACACTTACCCAAGGACCAAATGTCTGACTTAGAGCCATAAGGTATGTCAGCAAGAAGCTCAGGGCACATATAACTTGGAGTTCCTACAACCTGAGTTACGAAAAAGAAATCTTGAACAATAAAACTAATGCAAATGTTGAAACTTGAAAAATGAACCAGTTAACCACAAGACTTACAGAGGATGCAAGATCATCTGATGGCAACATCTTAGCAAGTCCAAAATCACCTGCAACAGGATTAATCAATGGTGATTCAGCAAAATACTGACACCTCTCAAGACTATTAAAGAAAGAAAACAATTGAACAAGCTATAAGCAATTGAACAAGCTATTTACACAGCTTCTATAAACAATTTAACATCAATGTATCAGTGAACAAAGAAATTGTGAGCTGATACAAACTGAAAACTGCAGAGGTGGGAGGTAGAATGCAGTACAATCTAGATTGCGACAACAGAAAAGAAAACGAAACAATATAAATGTGATGCTAAGATACTAGAAATATAAAACAACCTCATCGGAAAAAAGAACACCATTTGCTTTCTTTATAGCTTCTGCCCTGTAAAAGACAAAGTAGCAAAAAAGATGACATCATAGATTGCATGTAAAGTTTCAGCCCAAGTAAATGGATTAAGCCAAGTATTGCAGTTTTAGCCAGAAAAGTCACTCACATGTCTCCTCCTTCACAATAACCAATAATGATGCATACATAGCAGCCCTGAGAGCCAAGACAATGAAATTGTGAATTGTAACATCCAAAAAATGACAGACCATATGCAACTATTCTGAAGTGAATAGAAAAATTATTAAGAGAGCACAACTAGCTTAATTAGCTTAAGAGAGCACAACTATTCTGAAGACAGCACAACTAGCTTAATTAGCTTAAGAGAGCACAACTATTCTGAAGACAGCACAACTAGCTTAATTAGCTTAAGAGAGCACAACTATTCTGAAGACAGCACAACTAGCTTAATTAGCTTAAGAGAGCACAACTATTCTGAAGACAGCACAACTAGCTTAATTAGCTTAAGAGAGCACAACTATTCTGAAGACAGCACAACTAGCTTAATTAGCTTAAGAGAGCACAACTATTCTGAAGACAGCACAACTAGCTTAATTAGCTTAAGAGAGCACAACTATTCTGAAGACAGCACAACTAGCTTAATTAGCTTAAGAGAGCACAACTATTCTGAAGACAGCACAACTAGCTTAATTAGCTTAAGAGAGCACAACTATTCTGAAGACAGCACAACTAGCTTAATTAGCTTAAGAGAGCACAACTATTCTGAAGACAGCACAACTAGCTTAATTAGCTTAAGAGAGCACAACTATTCTGAAGACAGCACAACTAGCTTAATTAGCTTAAGAGAGCACAACTATTCTGAAGACAGCACAACTAGCTTAATTAGCTTAAGAGAGCACAACTATTCTGAAGACAGCACAACTAGCTTAATTAGCTTAAGAGAGCACAACTATTCTGAAGACAGCACAACTAGCTTAATTAGCTTAAGAGAGCACAACTATTCTGAAGACAGCACAACTAGCTTAATTAGCTTAAGAGAGCACAACTATTCTGAAGACAGCACAACTAGCTTAATTAGCTTAAGAGAGCACAACTATTCTGAAGACAGCACAACTAGCTTAATTAGCTTAAGAGAGCACAACTATTCTGAAGACAGCACAACTAGCTTAATTAGCTTAAGAGAGCACAACTATTCTGAAGACAGCACAACTAGCTTAATTAGCTTAATGAGCTTAAGAGAGCACAACTATTCTGAAGACAGCACAACTAGCTTAATTAGCTTAAGAGAGCACAACTATTCTGAAGACAGCACAACTAGCTTAATTAGCTTAAGAGAGCACAACTATTCTGAAGACAGCACAACTAGCTTAATTAGCTTAAGAGAGCACAACTATTCTGAAGACAGCACAACTAGCTTAATTAGCTTAAGAGAGCACAACTATTCTGAAGACAGCACAACTAGCTTAATTAGCTTAAGAGAGCACAACTATTCTGAAGACAGCACAACTAGCTTAATTAGCTTAATGAGCTTAAGAGAGCACAACTATTCTGAAGACAGCACAACTAGCTTAATTAGCTTAAGAGAGCACAACTATTCTGAAGACAGCACAACTAGCTTAATTAGCTTAAGAGAGCACAACTATTCTGAAGACAGCACAACTAGCTTAATTAGCTTAAGAGAGCACAACTATTCTGAAGACAGCACAACTAGCTTAATTAGCTTAAGAGAGCACAACTATTCTGAAGACAGCACAACTAGCTTAATTAGCTTAAGAGAGCACAACTATTCTGAAGACAGCACAACTAGCTTAATTAGCTTAATGAGCTTAAGAGAGCACAACTATTCTGAAGACAGCACAACTAGCTTAATTAGCTTAAGAGAGCACAACTATTCTGAAGACAGCACAACTAGCTTAATTAGCTTAAGAGAGCACAACTATTCTGAAGACAGCACAACTAGCTTAATTAGCTTAAGAGAGCACAACTATTCTGAAGACAGCACAACTAGCTTAATTAGCTTAAGAGAGCACAACTATTCTGAAGACAGCACAACTAGCTTAATTAGCTTAAGAGAGCACAACTATTCTGAAGACAGCACAACTAGCTTAATTAGCTTAATGAGCTTAAGAGAGCACAACTATTCTGAAGACAGCACAACTAGCTTAATTAGCTTAAGAGAGCACAACTATTCTGAAGACAGCACAACTAGCTTAATTAGCTTAAGAGAGCACAACTATTCTGAAGACAGCACAACTAGCTTAATTAGCTTAAGAGAGCACAACTATTCTGAAGACAGCACAACTAGCTTAATTAGCTTAAGAGAGCACAACTATTCTGAAGACAGCACAACTAGCTTAATTAGCTTAAGAGAGCACAACTATTCTGAAGACAGCACAACTAGCTTAATTAGCTTAATGAGCTTAAGAGAGCACAACTATTCTGAAGACAGCACAACTAGCTTAATTAGCTTAAGAGAGCACAACTATTCTGAAGACAGCACAACTAGCTTAATTAGCTTAAGAGAGCACAACTATTCTGAAGACAGCACAACTAGCTTAATTAGCTTAAGAGAGCACAACTATTCTGAAGACAGCACAACTAGCTTAATTAGCTTAAGAGAGCACAACTATTCTGAAGACAGCACAACTAGCTTAATTAGCTTAAGAGAGCACAACTATTCTGAAGACAGCACAACTAGCTTAATTAGCTTAATGAGCTTAAGAGAGCACAACTATTCTGAAGACAGCACAACTAGCTTAATTAGCTTAAGAGAGCACAACTATTCTGAAGACAGCACAACTAGCTTAATTAGCTTAAGAGAGCACAACTATTCTGAAGACAGCACAACTAGCTTAATTAGCTTAAGAGAGCACAACTATTCTGAAGACAGCACAACTAGCTTAATTAGCTTAAGAGAGCACAACTATTCTGAAGACAGCACAACTAGCTTAATTAGCTTAAGAGAGCACAACTATTCTGAAGACAGCACAACTAGCTTAATTAGCTTAATGAGCTTAAGAGAGCACAACTATTCTGAAGACAGCACAACTAGCTTAATTAGCTTAAGAGAGCACAACTATTCTGAAGACAGCACAACTAGCTTAATTAGCTTAAGAGAGCACAACTATTCTGAAGACAGCACAACTAGCTTAATTAGCTTAAGAGAGCACAACTATTCTGAAGACAGCACAACTAGCTTAATTAGCTTAAGAGAGCACAACTATTCTGAAGACAGCACAACTAGCTTAATTAGCTTAAGAGAGCACAACTATTCTGAAGACAGCACAACTAGCTTAATTAGCTTAATGAGCTTAAGAGAGCACAACTATTCTGAAGACAGCACAACTAGCTTAATTAGCTTAAGAGAGCACAACTATTCTGAAGACAGCACAACTAGCTTAATTAGCTTAAGAGAGCACAACTATTCTGAAGACAGCACAACTAGCTTAATTAGCTTAAGAGAGCACAACTATTCTGAAGACAGCACAACTAGCTTAATTAGCTTAAGAGAGCACAACTATTCTGAAGACAGCACAACTAGCTTAATTAGCTTAAGAGAGCACAACTATTCTGAAGACAGCACAACTAGCTTAATTAGCTTAATGAGCTTAAGAGAGCACAACTATTCTGAAGACAGCACAACTAGCTTAATTAGCTTAAGAGAGCACAACTATTCTGAAGACAGCACAACTAGCTTAATTAGCTTAAGAGAGCACAACTATTCTGAAGACAGCACAACTAGCTTAATTAGCTTAAGAGAGCACAACTATTCTGAAGACAGCACAACTAGCTTAATTAGCTTAAGAGAGCACAACTATTCTGAAGACAGCACAACTAGCTTAATTAGCTTAAGAGAGCACAACTATTCTGAAGACAGCACAACTAGCTTAATTAGCTTAATGAGCTTAAGAGAGCACAACTATTCTGAAGACAGCACAACTAGCTTAATTAGCTTAAGAGAGCACAACTATTCTGAAGACAGCACAACTAGCTTAATTAGCTTAAGAGAGCACAACTATTCTGAAGACAGCACAACTAGCTTAATTAGCTTAAGAGAGCACAACTATTCTGAAGACAGCACAACTAGCTTAATTAGCTTAAGAGAGCACAACTATTCTGAAGACAGCACAACTAGCTTAATTAGCTTAAGAGAGCACAACTATTCTGAAGACAGCACAACTAGCTTAATTAGCTTAATGAGCTTAAGAGAGCACAACTATTCTGAAGACAGCACAACTAGCTTAATTAGCTTAAGAGAGCACAACTATTCTGAAGACAGCACAACTAGCTTAATTAGCTTAAGAGAGCACAACTATTCTGAAGACAGCACAACTAGCTTAATTAGCTTAAGAGAGCACAACTATTCTGAAGACAGCACAACTAGCTTAATTAGCTTAAGAGAGCACAACTATTCTGAAGACAGCACAACTAGCTTAATTAGCTTAAGAGAGCACAACTATTCTGAAGACAGCACAACTAGCTTAATTAGCTTAATGAGCTTAAGAGAGCACAACTATTCTGAAGACAGCACAACTAGCTTAATTAGCTTAAGAGAGCACAACTATTCTGAAGACAGCACAACTAGCTTAATTAGCTTAAGAGAGCACAACTATTCTGAAGACAGCACAACTAGCTTAATTAGCTTAAGAGAGCACAACTATTCTGAAGACAGCACAACTAGCTTAATTAGCTTAAGAGAGCACAACTATTCTGAAGACAGCACAACTAGCTTAATTAGCTTAAGAGAGCACAACTATTCTGAAGACAGCACAACTAGCTTAATTAGCTTAATGAGCTTAAGAGAGCACAACTATTCTGAAGACAGCACAACTAGCTTAATTAGCTTAAGAGAGCACAACTATTCTGAAGACAGCACAACTAGCTTAATTAGCTTAAGAGAGCACAACTATTCTGAAGACAGCACAACTAGCTTAATTAGCTTAAGAGAGCACAACTATTCTGAAGACAGCACAACTAGCTTAATTAGCTTAAGAGAGCACAACTATTCTGAAGACAGCACAACTAGCTTAATTAGCTTAAGAGAGCACAACTATTCTGAAGACAGCACAACTAGCTTAATTAGCTTAATGAGCTTAAGAGAGCACAACTATTCTGAAGACAGCACAACTAGCTTAATTAGCTTAAGAGAGCACAACTATTCTGAAGACAGCACAACTAGCTTAATTAGCTTAAGAGAGCACAACTATTCTGAAGACAGCACAACTAGCTTAATTAGCTTAAGAGAGCACAACTATTCTGAAGACAGCACAACTAGCTTAATTAGCTTAAGAGAGCACAACTATTCTGAAGACAGCACAACTAGCTTAATTAGCTTAAGAGAGCACAACTATTCTGAAGACAGCACAACTAGCTTAATTAGCTTAATGAGCTTAAGAGAGCACAACTATTCTGAAGACAGCACAACTAGCTTAATTAGCTTAAGAGAGCACAACTATTCTGAAGACAGCACAACTAGCTTAATTAGCTTAAGAGAGCACAACTATTCTGAAGACAGCACAACTAGCTTAATTAGCTTAAGAGAGCACAACTATTCTGAAGACAGCACAACTAGCTTAATTAGCTTAAGAGAGCACAACTATTCTGAAGACAGCACAACTAGCTTAATTAGCTTAAGAGAGCACAACTATTCTGAAGACAGCACAACTAGCTTAATTAGCTTAATGAGCTTAAGAGAGCACAACTATTCTGAAGACAGCACAACTAGCTTAATTAGCTTAAGAGAGCACAACTATTCTGAAGACAGCACAACTAGCTTAATTAGCTTAAGAGAGCACAACTATTCTGAAGACAGCACAACTAGCTTAATTAGCTTAAGAGAGCACAACTATTCTGAAGACAGCACAACTAGCTTAATTAGCTTAAGAGAGCACAACTATTCTGAAGACAGCACAACTAGCTTAATTAGCTTAAGAGAGCACAACTATTCTGAAGACAGCACAACTAGCTTAATTAGCTTAATGAGCTTAAGAGAGCACAACTATTCTGAAGACAGCACAACTAGCTTAATTAGCTTAAGAGAGCACAACTATTCTGAAGACAGCACAACTAGCTTAATTAGCTTAAGAGAGCACAACTATTCTGAAGACAGCACAACTAGCTTAATTAGCTTAAGAGAGCACAACTATTCTGAAGACAGCACAACTAGCTTAATTAGCTTAAGAGAGCACAACTATTCTGAAGACAGCACAACTAGCTTAATTAGCTTAAGAGAGCACAACTATTCTGAAGACAGCACAACTAGCTTAATTAGCTTAATGAGCTTAAGAGAGCACAACTATTCTGAAGACAGCACAACTAGCTTAATTAGCTTAAGAGAGCACAACTATTCTGAAGACAGCACAACTAGCTTAATTAGCTTAAGAGAGCACAACTATTCTGAAGACAGCACAACTAGCTTAATTAGCTTAAGAGAGCACAACTATTCTGAAGACAGCACAACTAGCTTAATTAGCTTAAGAGAGCACAACTATTCTGAAGACAGCACAACTAGCTTAATTAGCTTAAGAGAGCACAACTATTCTGAAGACAGCACAACTAGCTTAATTAGCTTAATGAGCTTAAGAGAGCACAACTATTCTGAAGACAGCACAACTAGCTTAATTAGCTTAAGAGAGCACAACTATTCTGAAGACAGCACAACTAGCTTAATTAGCTTAAGAGAGCACAACTATTCTGAAGACAGCACAACTAGCTTAATTAGCTTAAGAGAGCACAACTATTCTGAAGACAGCACAACTAGCTTAATTAGCTTAAGAGAGCACAACTATTCTGAAGACAGCACAACTAGCTTAATTAGCTTAAGAGAGCACAACTATTCTGAAGACAGCACAACTAGCTTAATTAGCTTAATGAGCTTAAGAGAGCACAACTATTCTGAAGACAGCACAACTAGCTTAATTAGCTTAAGAGAGCACAACTATTCTGAAGACAGCACAACTAGCTTAATTAGCTTAAGAGAGCACAACTATTCTGAAGACAGCACAACTAGCTTAATTAGCTTAAGAGAGCACAACTATTCTGAAGACAGCACAACTAGCTTAATTAGCTTAAGAGAGCACAACTATTCTGAAGACAGCACAACTAGCTTAATTAGCTTAAGAGAGCACAACTATTCTGAAGACAGCACAACTAGCTTAATTAGCTTAATGAGCTTAAGAGAGCACAACTATTCTGAAGACAGCACAACTAGCTTAATTAGCTTAAGAGAGCACAACTATTCTGAAGACAGCACAACTAGCTTAATTAGCTTAAGAGAGCACAACTATTCTGAAGACAGCACAACTAGCTTAATTAGCTTAAGAGAGCACAACTATTCTGAAGACAGCACAACTAGCTTAATTAGCTTAAGAGAGCACAACTATTCTGAAGACAGCACAACTAGCTTAATTAGCTTAAGAGAGCACAACTATTCTGAAGACAGCACAACTAGCTTAATTTTTATAAAACGCCGTTAAATACTAATAACAGTGACGTTTACAGAAACGTCGTTAACAAAACGCCACCAAATCCCCCTTTTCCTGTAGTGACTACATCATTGGTGGCATGAAGGACATCCTTTCCAATTGGCCCTCTTTGCGTACCATCTTGCCTAGCAAAAATCGTGGTCTTGATTTTCACGATCACCACACTAAACCGGACGCTGACCGTGACCATGATGAACTTTAAAAAGTCAAGTCGGTCTTATGTGCCAAAGTGTGGATGACATGCTTCAAAAGTTGACGGTTGTCTATATTGTATTTGTATTTGTATTTGTATCTTATCTATCCATCAGATATGAGTGTGTGTGACATACGAGTGTAAGTGTAATAGCGCAAGTTGCGCATGTGAGTAAACAGTATCTGTAATAAAGATGTCTTGTTGTTTAGCGTCGGCTGACGGACACTACAAGAATTAACACTTTTAGCAACAAAAAAATTGGTCGCTAAAAGTCTATTTTTGGTCGGCAAAAGTTATCCGCGACCAAATTTTTTGGTCGCTACTTTGGTCGCCAATTGAGGGTCGGCAAAAGTAATTCGCGACCAAAATTATGGTTGGTCGGCAAAAGTTGGATTTTGCCGACTAAATTTTTGGTCGCTAAATATTTAATTACCGCGACTAATTTATTTTGTCGCCAAAACACTTTGGTCGCGAAAAGTGATATTTTCCCGACCAAATTTCTTAGTCGCCAATTATTACATTTCGCGACCAAATTTTTTGGTCGCCAATTATTACATTTTGCGACCAAAAAAATTGGTCGCCATTTGTGTCTTTTTGCGACCAAAACTTTTGGTCGGCAAAAGTGAGATTCCACGACCAAGAGCTGTTTTGGTCGGCAATACATGTATTTTTTGCGACCAAAATTCTTGATCGGCAATTGTCATTTTTTACAAAAAAAAATAATTTTGGATGTCGCGACTAATAAATTGGTCGTCAAAGCAGGAAAACAATACACCTGTAATCATTTTATAATTCAATCAATCCATAATAAACCTATAATTTTAAAGCATCATTCAAATTAACTGAATCATTAACATTCGACACAATACATAATTCATTAGCATTCGACACAATACATAATTCATTAACATTCGACACAATACAACTATTCTAAGTTTTCATTCACAAGTCACATCCATGTAGCATAACAATTTGAAACATAACTATTTGTTATCCATGCACAGCTATCAACAAATCAAAACTACTAATATTTGTTATCCATACACATCCATCCAAAAATATTTGCTCGTCTGGTTCGTGAACTTTTGATCCACTTTTCCCAACTTTTGATCCACTTTTCAATGATGGCCCCATCGATATTGTTTTAGCCACTTCAAATGTTTCTGGGAACAAAGAAAAATTATGTCACTATGAAACAGCACTACCGAACAAAGATAATAAAACCTCAACAAACTTCACTACAACAATCCCAGCAACCCCTACTTCCATAGCTTTTATTGCTGCCAAGAGTAGCATACCAGATCATCAGCAATTTTTGTTTCTCACAAATAAACATGAGTAGAAAACAAGAAATATTCAAGACCTATGAAACAAGAAAATTATAAATGGGTTTGCTAAAGCTCATATTATCCAAAAATATAGGGGTCCTATATAGCTATTCCTTCTAGAAATAAACATAAAAACAAGAAATTCTTCAAATTTAATGGTTTTTTGTTTTGTGGCCCTTACATTGATTTTGAAAAAAAAAAAAAAAAAAAAACTTTGACTGATTTTTCAGCTCCTGTGAAGAGGTTCTCTCATTTATAAAGTCAAAAAGAAAAATTAGAGAGATACAAACATCTAAACAGAGTCATGAGCTTACCATCCTCAGCTGTCAGGACCCCTTTGACTAGAATTGGCAAACTAGTGACAGACCTTAACCAGTCTATGTCCTGCAAAGTTTTGAATAAGATTTAACATAAAGGAAATCAATTTATGACCTTGATGACTTCTGTATTTACCATCCAAAAAATCAATTATTTTAAGTATGCAACCACACCAACAGAAATATTTTTGGCGGTGGCTTTCAGCTCCATCAACTGTGTGACCTTGTGAGAGACCTCAAATGACTAAAACACACGCACCTTTATGCCAATTCGGTCCCTATAGTTCCAAATGACTAAAACACAGATAGATTATTGTAGTAGCCCCTATATTTCCAATTGATAACTGTAGACTATTTTTAACAAAAATGGGACCAAATTGACACAACGGGCAAACTACATGGACCACCTGTGTAATAAAATTTTTGTTCATTTTTCCATTTTGCCTATGAAGAATGGGCACATGAAGAGCATGTGGGCTATCTTCTGTCAAAAAATCTTGACCATCATTACCAACTGGACCAATTAGATGCAAAATGGAAAATTAAAAGATAAAATTGTTGCAATTGAAACTACATAGATTAAATTGTCACAAGGCGTAAACTATAGGGACTAGGATTGTAATTTGTCCCTAAAACATATGACTACTACAATAATATATATATATATATATAGCAGTACAATTAAAACAGCTTTTCAAATGATGTTTCTAAGCAAAGGAAATGTTTGGCTCAAGAGTAACACCTTCAACAAAAGTTAACTGTGAAGTCAAATTATCAGTTAACACACATAGACTATTGCTCTATGGTTTATACCTTCCAACACAGAGAAGGATCAAGCGTCTCTACTGTAAAAGCTGCAAGCTTTGAGCCATTATCCTGCAAAATAAGTAATCTATGTTAGAGTTGTAAATCTTGTATCAGACTGGTTACAGCTAGTATTAGAGAAATATGCAACCATGTATCATACAACTAACACAAAAAACAACTAATACACTGTCTGCAAGCACGTTTAAATGCATATATTAGGAAACAAATAACTCACCGAAACTGCTTCAGTTGACAAGAGACCTTCTAAGTTCTTCGGCTGAGGTGCAATCATTCTGAACAAGTGATTGTGTTTGGATTATTAACGTGATGCATGGGGAAAAGTTCATTTAATTATAGATAATAAATATCAGTGAATTTCCAAATATTTGAGGGAGAAAATTATTCATTAATGTGAAGGACATTGAAGGTATTAGTAGCGGAAATTATATGAAAGAGAAGGAAATGAAATTTCAATTGTTCTTAATGTCTGCTTCCCTTCGACCAAGCCTAGGGGTATCAACAGTAAGCATAATAGCGTTGAACCCATTTATTTCGGCTCTTTGCACTAACACAGCTGTTACATCCCTTCTTTTATATACCTATGAACAGAGGATTACCAAACTGTGAATCCTAAAGAACGATAAAGATTCCTATGAAGAAACTTAAGTTAACTAGAGCTGAAGAGAGTAGAATACATATGTTTGAAAAAAGCGAATGGCATTGCAACTGGAAGCAACCTCCTCCACGGTGCAGTCAGCTGAAAAGGACATTGCCTGTAATGAGGGACAGCTCAGCAATCAACAATGAAAAGTAAAAAGGAATTAGAGTATGAGAGTATCAATACCATGATGGTGTTACATGCAGCAGCTGCTCTGGCTGTTGCAACCTCTCCTGATAAAAAATATTTTTAAAAAAATTTAAAAATTCAAAGCTGAAATCATAAGTACACATAAATTTCACTCAAAATCCCTTCTAAATGAAATTAGACCTTCAGCACGAGCCAACTTATGCAATCCAATTGGAGCGATCATGATTGGTGCCGAAGTTGGGTAACCCAATATAGTGGTTGACATATCTATTCTGCTCACATCTACAAGAACTCTTGGCTGAAAACTGAGAAAATCCCAAAAATAAATAAAAAATAAATAAAAAATGGCGTAAGTTGGTGTCCCTGTTCGCTAATAAGAATAAGAGGTGTAACAACACTTAACGTGATTCTACGGAACGCTTCCATGTTCTCTCTTAGCGTGTGTTGGTCCTCAGCTCCCCCATTGTAGAAGTCAAAGTACATCTTCGGAACAGCTCGCCTTGCCAGTTCCTGGAACTCATTCACATTGACCGGTTCTGATGCCATTTTTTCTGAAAACACAGCCCCCACTAGCTGACTCTAACATTCCAGTAATAAGTAACCCAGTCCATAGTACAATTATTTAAAAATCAATTAATTAAATACTATACTTGAGAGTGTTAATGGAGCGAGAGTCAATATGGTTACCAAAATTTGCAAATCCTTCCCATCATTTCCAAATTTTCCATCCATTTGTAGGTTTAGTATAATTACTTGAGACTTTATTTGGATCATGAATTTAGGTAGGAATTTGGAAAGAGAGAAGGAAAATGTATGTGAAAGGTTGGTAAAATATAACTATATTTCATTCACATTATCACTCGTATTTTCCTTTTTCCTTTTCAAATCCATAATCCAAATACATATTTCATCCACATTTCACACACTCTTTTCTTTCTCTTTCCAAATCCCTACCCCTATCATGATCCAAACAAAGCCTAAGTATATCAAGTCCTTAGAATGAATTGATTACTATAGGGAGCTGCTATTTCCACCCCACTTTGCTCTAAATACACTCCCTTCTTTGTCTTTTATTATACATAATTACATTAATACACTTTCACACAAAATAAACTCCCTGAAAAAATCAAAATTTCAAGGGTATTAATGTATTTGGAGCGAATAAGAGAGTGTATTTAGAACAAAATGAAGTGAGAATAGCGGCTCCCATACTATATTGGACCATTAAATACTCACAAGATTTCAACATGTTATTTCGATGCAATGTGTAAATAATTCTTCAATTAAAAAAATAAAAATAATTACACATTCCGGTACCTGGCAATTCAAACAATCTCACAAAAATATATATAAAAGGAAAAAAAAATTTAAAAATATCTACAACTATAAAAGCATGAATCTGTTTAACATCTCCATTTATGGGAAAGAGATTAGTACCAAACTAAAAGGGCTTCAAATTGAAAATGAAAAGGTAATAATTAAAATAGAAAAAATTGACCCAATACAATAGAATTGAACTACACGCTTATAATCATATAAAAACAGCAGATCGTTTGATGATTAGATGAGTATATTAACTAAGTTAATCTTGGTACTAATCTGCAAACAATTTGAACAATTTCAATGGAAAATCTGCACTGGGTTGACTGAATTCCAAGTAAATAATTGCTATGTCTATACAAATAAATACATGATTTTGTGGGGGGAATTGAAATTAGTACCTGAACGTGTTGATTGAATAGAACTGATCGTGACTGAAATCAGAGTAAAAACACTGCAAAAACAGAGAGAGAGAGAGAGAGAGAGAGAGAGAGAGAGCTCACCAGAAAGCAGAGGTGGAGTGGAGGTAGTTCTCAGTACTGGCCTATACAAAATACTACCTAATCCATTAAAATTGTATCGATTAATATTAATCCGTCTGCTAATTAAGATGAATTTAAATCGCGATTTAAAATTTATGTTTAAAATTGCCACGCTCTACGTTTTTTAACCTTTAATAAAATATCAAAATAAAAATAAATATGAAAGATTTAAATTTGTTATAAATTAATATTTTACGTAAAATTAGTTAGTATTATATATGAAAAATATTATGCAAATTAATATTATATATTATGCAAATACTTAATAATTATTTAACATTATTTTTCAATTAACTAATAAATTGAACCCAACTCACAATTTAATTATTTATTAATCCGTTATTCATAATTTAATTTAGGTTTGGGTTTTTTTTCTCATGTTGAGATATCAACATAAGAAAACTTGAGGGGCCTATAGGGCCCACGAGTCATTTTTTGATAATTTAAATTGTTCATTTTGTAAAGATCTCAATGTATAATATCCATAAAAAAATTTAAATCAGTCTGATAATCATAACATTTTCATTTTATAACATTTTGTCTCCAAAAAAATATATGATCTATTTTAAAAATATATCTATTATCTATTTTTCAGAGACAAATGTAATAAAATAAAAAAGCTACCATTATTGAATTATTTTCATGAATATTATATATTGAAAATCTTACAAAAACAAATAATTTAAATTATAAAAATAAGATTTTTGATGAACCTATAAACCTCTCTAATTATCTTACGTTAACAGTTCAACAGGTAATAAATCAACCATTTAATTTATAATTTTACATTCAAACTACATCTGACGGGATGGCGCACCCTAATTTGTGTATTGAAGGCTTTTGTGGGTTGATTCACGAACTGCGGCTACTAAAGGGAAGCTAAAGGTGCGGCCTTAGTCTCCCTCTTTCCGCTCTCCTGCCTCACTCTCTCTCTCTCTCTCTCTCTCTCTCTCTCTCTTTTTCTTGGATTGCACACAGCCTTTTTTTTTTTTTTTTTTTTGGTTGTAATATTCCTTTTTCTCTCTCTTATTTGGTTTGTAATAATTTATTCAAAGTGTTGTAATAATTCCCTGCCTTGGTTTCTTTCTATCTCGTTCTTTTAGTGAAACATAAATAGTTAATGCATCTATAAGAAGGAGTGATTTAATCCACATTGATGTTGCTAAAAAAAATATATAGGCAGTGAGGTTATGAGATGAAGACATGATTAATCTAAACTTAACTGAGATGACTGACTTCAAACAGATGCAAGTTAATTAATTATATGTACCGTATCAAGCCATTTTTTAAACCATTCTATAGCTGAATTCTGAAGACGTTAGATGTTCAAATCCTGATCTTTAATTAATTTTTTTGCCCTTGTGTGGAACAAGAAAACTTCCCAAGCAAAACCATTTGAAGTTTAGAGTTGTCTTTTGTGTTAGGCAAGATTGATGTTAGTTTCTCTAGTTTTTTTTTTTTTTTGAACCTCATTGGCATGGGCCATCATAACGACAGCAAATTCAGTGATCAAATCAGAGGCCCACACTAGGCTTAAGGTCAGTCCTAATTGAGAGCCATTGATTGGTAGATTACATGCTCATGCAGATAAACAGGGTAACATGCATTAAAATCATGTACTTACTAATACCCCGAGGAGCAAATATTTTAAATGACGCCTCAACCGCTTCTTTGCCATTGATTGGCAGATTACATTGATCAAGGAAACCTTAATCGGTTTTTTTTTAATCAGAACTCCAAAGAAATAACTTACTTGGCAATATTTATGTGATCCATCTCTGTCAGCATAAAGATTTCCAGGATTGTTGCATATGGGACACCATTTTTGCAGTCAAAAAAAAGTATGCAGTCTCTTTATTGCTACAATTTGATTAGTCTCAAGATTAAGACCTTTTTGAACAATACCGTAGGCGCTGAGTCCAATAACCTTACCCAGCTTATACTGCCAATTCAGCAGCTTTAGTTTATTGACAACACACAACATATATAAATTGATTAATGATGATTATGATATTGAACTACACAAGCACAGCACATATCCTTAATAAATTCAATTATGCCAACCGGTAGAGATATGTGATGTCGTACAAGTATAGCTAGAGAAAGAAGCAGCAGAGAAAAGGAAGACAATTTTAGATATGAATGTTCACAATATATTGGTTCACAATATATTGGTTTCACAATATTATAATATTATCATTTCAAAATTATAAAATTGTATCACATCATCTATTTGTATACTAATTAATTTTCCAAGTCTGTTTAAAGTGATGGCTATGTTTGATTGGTAAAAATAACATATGAGACTAAGAGTTATAAATCTCTCCCATGGTGCAATTAGCATTTCTGTAGGGTAGGATCGCTAACTCGAGTTCAACTTACATTAAATCGTTAAAAATTCGTTTAAGCTTATCATATAATTAAGTCAGATTTGAACATATTTTAAAACTCATGAATTTTTTAAGCTTAACTTTCACCATAAAACTATATATATATTTAAAAAAATAAAAAATGAAAACCTATATATATTTAAAAAATATAAATAAAAAACCCAAATAACTCAAACTCAACTTCATTTAAACAACTCAAAACTCAACTCATTTACAACTGAGCCACATTAGACAAAACTTTTCGTGAAAACATGGCTTTACTCAATCCTAGGTGTAGATCCCCATATCCTTCTGTACCAAGTAAATGGCTTCCACACTAGTCCAATTTTCTCTTTTTAGCACCTGGGACATTGCATAAACTAATGGCTAAAGCAACCTCTCTCTAATTTGTAAAACAAATTAAAAGCACTAATCAACAATGTCAAAAGGGAATGCTCACTGTGCACCGTCCTAAAAGCATATCTCTGCCAACATTTAGTGTTAATCTTATCCATTAACACTAACCCAAATAGTTAGTTACCAACAAATCACGTGTATCATTAAGTTCAAGCACAATACCAAGAGAGTCTAATCCAGGACATCCAAATTAATAGTCCGTCCAAAATTCCAGGCAGTTTAATTAATAATTATTGCCAATGACTCCATACAATAGAAACCAGCAAGCCCACCTAGATTTCAATCACATAATCATACATTTTATGTCAAAAAACCAAAATCAATGTATCCCAAACAAATATTCTTTCCAAAGGTTAGTTGAGGATATTTGGAACCCTAATGTCATTTTGCTTTGTAGATAGATTGCAAGTCACAGATTCCTCACATCTTTCACCACCTACTGATGTGATACCAAAATCGATCATGAATTTCCTTCACAAGTATGTTCAAATTTGAGTTTTAACAAACGAGTTACCTTAATGAATCATCCATAAAGTGCATCAATATGAATTTCCTTAACGAGTTACCTTAACAAACAAATTTCCTTCACAAGTATTTTTCCCATCGACATCCCCATGGTGGAGTCTTCTCGTCAAAGCTCGTGATGTCATGAGTTAAGATTGTTATATAAGCCTGTTTAATTAATGAATCATCCATAAAGTGCATCAATATGAATTTCCTTAACGAGTTACCTTAACAAACAAATTTCCTTCACAAGTATTTTTCCCATCGACATCCCCATGGTGGAGTCTTCTCGTCAAAGCTCGTGATGTCATGAGTTAAGATTGTTATATAAGCCTGTTTAATTAATGAATCATCCATAAAGTGCATCAATATGAGGAGCCAACAACACTGTTAACTACACTAAAGAACAAGGTAAAAAAATTCATCTCTATGCACCTACACAACATATAAAAAGAAATCGCAGTTGGCTAATGACCGAATTGTGAGCACTAAGCACCTTCCCACTAATTCTACTTTCTAGATGTATAATCTGCCAAGGCTAGGCTCTATCATGAATTTGTCCATTAAATACAAAAACAACACTCTACCTGCTGTTTCTAAACAATTTACCAAGTGAAAAAAGTTGTTCACCAGCAACAATAATAAAATAAAACAACATAAACAATTGATAAATCAAGAATTTCCCAAGAACCTTAAGACAATATAACCCTCTGTTTGATTGCTGAGGAAAAACAAAAAAACAAAATGAAAATTTGAGGAAAAACAAAACAAAATGAAAATAAGTCATGTCGTAACCTTAGCCTCG
The DNA here is from genome assembly GCF_004153795.1 of Camellia sinensis. NCBI lineage: Eukaryota > Viridiplantae > Streptophyta > Magnoliopsida > Ericales > Theaceae > Camellia > Camellia sinensis. Next base: position 169,582 of record NW_021031265.1, on the reverse strand, counting down.
TACAGCAGCAATTGGGCAGTGGTCAGCCTCCCGGAACAGTCGCCGCCGCCGCTGATGAGGTTTTGGGTGTTTTGAAGAACAATAACCCCAACAAGAGGGAGGAGATTGAGAAATTGTTGAACCCTATGTCGAATCATGATTTCGATCAGATGGTTTCCTTTGGGAACCTAATCACTGATTTCCAAGAAGAAGAAGACAATGTTATGATTGATGATAATGTGGGTTTTACTGTTGTGTTTGACGAGGAAGAAGAACAGAATGGTTTTGATGATGATGATCTTAAAGTTGAGACCAAGCTTTTGGGTCATCTCCAATTCGATAATTTCAGCCTTGTTAAGTGTTTGTTGCAGAACCGATTGAAGATTGTGTGGTGTACTCGTCTAGCCAGGGCCGAGGATCAGGAGACGAGAGAGAAGATTGAGGAAGAAATGTTGGAATCTGGACTGGAATTGGCTGCAATTCTTGAGCAGTTCCAAGCCGATTGAGAGAGAGAACACAGAGAGAGGGAGAGTAGGAGATAGAGGAGATCAGGGCCTTCTTTTAATTTTTTTTTTCCAGGTACAAAACGACGTCGTTTTTACTTTGGCGACCAAATTTTTTTTGTCACCAAAAAATTTCATTTCCCCCCTCCCTGTTTGAAATTTCCCTCCCAAACACTTTTGGCGACCAAAACACCACATTAGTCGCAAAAAAGCAACCTTCGGCAACAAATTTTTTTAGTCGCTAAATCTCAATCAATTGCGACTAAAATATTAGTCGCTAAAAGTACAAATTTGGCGACTAAATTTTTTTGGTCGCCAAAATGTAACATTCCGCAACCAAATTTGAAGTTGGTCGCCAAAAGCATACCAATTTCTGCGCCTAACTCATTTCTGGTCGCCAAAATGTGACCTTCTGCGACTAACTCATTTTGGTCGCCAAAATATTGATCATTCGCGACTAATTAATATTTTGGTCGGCAAATGTCATTTTTTTGCGACCAAAAATTTTTTGGTCGGCAAAAGTGGTCGCCAAATGTGTAAATTCTTGTAGTGATTATTAAAAATGTTAGAAATTTCAAATCTTCTATCAAATAAATGACCAAACACTCACAATAAGGTATGAGACCCATACTTCATTATAAGTGTTTGGTAGTTTATTTGGTAGAAGTTTTGAAGTTTATAGAAAGATCCATTATAGGTAGAAAAATGCTAGAAACCCTAAACAAATGACAAAACACTTACATTGCACATCAATGTGAGTGTGTAAAGCACCATTTTTAAATGGAACAGATTTTTGAATGCCAAGGTTGCATGGTTATAAAAGCAAGGTAGTAGATACTTAACTTGGTGGATAAAATTAAGGACAGCATCTTGATTACCCTAATTTTTGGCTTTAGGGGCACAATGACTTAACAAGTAGGCATTTTTCAAGGTAGGGTCCACGGGTGACTCCACAATTAAAGACAACATCTTGATTATCTAAACACAGCTTCTCAGTTTGGCATCTCACACTTGAAAAAGTTTGAATTGTATTATTCTTTTTTTTTTTTTCCTTTCTTTTTTTCTTTTTTTTTTTTTTAAATGAGCCATATTGTTGAGAATTACATGCCTTGCCATGAAAGAATTGTATTATCTTTTATTCTGATGACTCAAAGAATTCTTCATGATGTACACTACATATATCCCCTAGTCCCTCAGGTTTCCTCATCGTGTGAAGACAAGTCTCTATCTATCAATTCTATCCCAAAGGCCTCTCCTTTCATTGAGCACCAAAGTTTGTTGGCTTCTATTCTGATTAAGGTGATGTAGTTTTATGTTACTGTCTTTGTGTTGATGGGTTGAACTTTTATCATGTTGATAATTTGATCATAGCATGGTATTTGGTGATCGATGTTTGTTGCCCATTTTGATTTATTTCTTTTAATTGAAAAGGAATGCTGGCAATGACATCACTTTTAAATTAATTTACAGGTAAGAGAAGAAGAAGAGAATGCCGTTCGAGCCCGATTCACCAGGGAGAGGATGTGCAGCAAACTTCCCTCAACCTGTCAATGAAGAAGACGAGCGTGAAGCAGAAAGATTAGTAAGGACTGTTTGCGACGTCAATTGTCGTATCGCAGATCCCCCTTTGCCTGACATTGTGTACAGAAGCAGCAGAAGAGAGGCAGACATACTCCGCCATGTCTATCGTTGGGATTCTACCCCGTTTCAGGAGGTCTTTGAGAATGGATTTCAAGCAAGGCGTCAACAAGACACTTCCGACGAGGTCTACTACAATCTAAATGACTTCGTCCACAACAGCGGTAGGCCTCTTGATTCCAGCAGGCCCACTATCCATGCCTTTGTTAGCACCACGCTTAGCAGCACTTGGCATCCCAGCCTCGTCGCCCCTGAGACTTGGAGGGAAGTATATCGATACGAGATATTTGCTCCCGGTGGCATTTGGGTTGCTCAGACTCTCCGTGATCAATACGGTTACCCCAGCCAAGACGAGGTCTGCTTTGTTGCTGGCATTGCCCCTCAGTACATTCGGTCTGCCCAACTCTTCAGGCTTACGGTGCCAACCGGCTCCAGGTTAGCCCTTTTACACATCACAACTTTAAATTTAATCTTATTAGTGATAGAAAGAACTGATTCATACTCTATATTCCAAAGTGAAAATTGAGGGCTTATGTTACAACACTCGTGCGACGTTGCATGCAGGTATACAATCCGGGAGAGAGTAAATGATTTATTACGAGTAAATGGAAATTATGATCCACAATCACATCCATCAAGGTTGCTCGACATTAGGAGGCCAATATTTGATTACGTAAATCTAGAGAGCCAGAATCCAGAGGAAACAAGGGCGCTTCTAAGGATTAACATTTACAAACCCCGTGTCGTCTCCTCCTCCTCGTCCAAGCGAGAGAAACGACAAGTGTCTGCCAACTCTGACCCCAACATTAATTGGTATGCAGGCAATGTGTCTGACTTGGCGAGCTACATAAACGCTGCATTCCGTTGCTCTACTTCAAATCAAGCCTATCTATTCATGAAAAATGAGTATGTGAAAGTGGACTACGCTCCGGGCTCGACAGATGACACCGTGCTGAACGGACCGCTTCTCATCCGTGATGGGTTTCCATCCCTCTCTGGGACAGCCTTTGCAGAACATGAAATAGACTCTGCTTTTGGGTCTCATAATAAGAATGAAGCCTTCATTTTCTCTGGGAATCTCTGTGCACAAATTAACTACGCACCAGGCACCTTAAATGACTGGATAATCAAAGGCCCGACCACCATCGCTGCGATGTTCCCCTTCTTGAAAGAGTTCAAGTTCGAAAGCGGCATAGACGCCGCATTTGAGGCCACTACAAGATATGAAGCTTACCTCTTCAAAGACGACCAGTATGCTCTTATAAACTACGATTCTGATGCCCACGTCATCGTCAGCGGCCTGATCACTGAACGGTTTGCTAGCTTGAAAGACACCACCTTTAAAAGTGGAATTCAGGCAGCGTTTGCTTCACACAAGACTGATGAGGCGTACCTATTCAAAGAAGATTCTTACGCACTTATCAACTTTAAAAAAGATGAAATCATTGGCGGTGTGAAGAACATCGTTGCTAATTGGCCCTCTTTAAGTACCATCTTGCCTCGCAAAAATCATGGTCTTGACGTTCATAATCACACTAAACCTGACGCTGACCGTGACCATGATGAATTTTAAAATGTCAGTCTTATGTGACAAAGAGTGGGTGACATGTTTCGAATAAGCTGTTGGTTGTCTGTGTTGTATTGTATTCGTATCTTATCTGTCTGTCAGATATGAGTGTGTATGAGATATGAGTGTGAGTGTGAGTGTGATGGTGCATATTGCGAATATGAGTAAACAATATCTGTAATAAAAATGTCTTGTCGTCAAGCGTCAGCTGGCAGACAAGGCCCTTGTGGTCTTGGTACAACAGACTCTAGCAATCCTATCTATCTTTCTGTAGCATGTTTGTCGTAAAGCTCTCCCTTTGTCTGTATAAGGAGCTCCCTGGTGATGTAATGGACAGATCCAAGTGACTAATAATATGAAGTGTGTTATTTGTTAACGATTTTTTACTTCCTTGTGATTATACATCCTTCGTAGTTACAAGCATGGTATCAGTTTGGCTTCATTTGGTAGTTTCTAGTTTATATCAGTTAGGCTCGATTTGGTAGTTTCTAGTTTAACTTTAGTTGGAATAATTAAGGGTGTAGTGGGGATTGGGGTTATCTTATTTCTCCTAATGTTGACAAAAGTGATGGTTCTTTGATTAAATGTATTTTTAAAAAGCCAGAAGTGCTATCGAAAGGGAAGTTAAAAGAGTTCATGGTAGTTACAATGAGAATTGTGACATCCGACATCAATAAAATACCAAACATTGGTTTGGTATATAATGAACCAAGTGGACAAATACAAACAATTTGGGCTTAAGCATTTTGGGCCATGTTGGTAAACCCACTCCATTCAAGTTGTTGGGCCAATAGGCTACTTGGGTTATTACAAATGGTATCAGAGTTGAACCCAACTAGAAGTGTGGGCTCTACACGTGCCTTATATGCAAGGGCATGTGTGCCCTTGCGAGGGGAAATACGGTTTGTTCCAAGGGATGGATCGGACTGATAATACGGTTTGTTCCAAGGGATGGATCGGACTGATCCCAGCTCCTCAAGCCCACGTCCGAATGATCAAGCCCACCAGATAACCTACAAACAAGTTCAACGGGGAACGGGATAGTCCCCCAGTGAACCCTCCAACGAGCAAGTTAATAGAGGAAGTAGAATGTAGAGAGAGAGATTGGAGATAGAAAGCTTAACCTTCTTCTTGTCTTCAACGTTTGCTTATATCCGTTGGTAATCATTTCGCTATCCCTTCCGACTTGCCCTCCTCGCCGAAAGTCTATGCTGTAACTTACCTTGTTCAGGGTAAGGTGCTGCTGTTCCGACGGAGAGGTGTTGTCGTAATAAATGCTATGATGGGCTGCATTAATGGTGATGTGCAGTGGCAATAACTTTGCAGATCTTTGTCTGCTGATGTGGCTTGTCCTTTGCCTACCATATGTCTGAATGTCATTGGCTCTTTGTGCCATGTTGGATTCTAGCTGTTCTGGACTCCACCAGCTGGGTTATGTACTGGGCTCCAAGTGATGGGCTTGGGTTGTTTATAGTGGGCTATGGCCTTTATGGGTTTAGCCACGTCAATCCTTATTTTTGTTGTTGGGAATTTGAAAGTTGTGGAGTTGGCTTGGAGGTTGTCCAACACTTCGAATAATTTTGGGTTTGAAGTTTCTTGGAAGGGTGGACAGAACGAATCGATCGACCAGGGATCGATCGCCACCTAGAACAGATTGATCACCAGACATGGGAGATAGGGGATTGATCGCCACTTTTGACGTTTCGATCGCAGACACGCGGAAGGAATAGAGATTGATTGTCTTGGTCACTGATTGATCGCTGCTGCAAAGGGTGGTCAATGCGGACAGAGGCCAGCGATCGATTGGCGATCTCTGACTGATTAAGACAAGCCCTTTTCGGGGTGTCTTTCTTCTCTCTCTCCTCCTCCCTACTTTTATTCTCCTCCTGCTCTCATTGCTTTATTTCAAACCTGCCCAGAGTTGATGAATAACTTTGTTTAAGATTTTCAATAGTGTTCTATGTATTATATTAAGAGAAATGTTAGGGATCATGAAATTTTTTTTATGAAAATGATCATGAAATATTTGTGATCCTTAAATTATCTTGATTAGTGTGTGGTGTTTTATTCTAAGTGTAATCCAAAGATCATAAATCTTTCATGATTATTTTCATGAAAGACTTTTCATGATACCTAGCATTACTATTATGTTAATGAGAAAAGTTAGGGATCATGAAATTTTTTTCATGAAAATGATTATGAAAGATTTATGATAATTGGATTACCTTGATTAGTGTGTGGTGCTTTATTCTAAGTGTAATCCAAGAGTCACAAAACTTTAATGATTATTTTCATGAAATGCTTTTCATGATATCTAACATTGCTTGTGTAATAAATCCTTAGGGCCTTCGGACATAAATTAAAAAAAGTTTTCATTTTTATTTCCTTAAAGTTCAACCTATGAAGCATAAATAACCCTATAAACATTGCATTAGAAAGTAACATAAAACATGCCTAAAAATAACTAAAATAGAACTTTTTAACCATAACCTTAAATTAATTAAGCATGGATTTTATAATGTAAGTTCAAGCATATGTATTGACTGACCATCAATTATAACCATTTTCAAAATTTCCATCATGAGAAGATAACTGGATCTAGAAGATATCATACATGTATGCACTAAATCCAAGATTTTGGACTCTCTCATTAGAATCCATCCACAACCCAAAAGCAAAAGTAGAAAATTTCATCCACACTCACTAAGATATCTACAGTGTTGGTGCCTAGCTAGGAGGGAAAAGAATAAAAGAAGAAAGAAAGAAACAAAGCAATTTTCTTTATAATTTAATAAATACACACAAACTTTAGTTAGATATACATTTTTATACATCTTTTTTTTTTTTTAATCATAGAACCACATACGTAATACTTTTTTTATTTTTTTCCCCAGTCTCAATATACGTTATACTTTTTTTTATTTTTTTCCCCAGTCTCAAAATTCATTGATTTGGTGGTATTTAATTTTTTTTTTTTTTTTCCCTTTCTCATTTTCAAAAACATATTGACAAAACATCTCTTCCTATCAATTTCAATTGCCAAAGGCATTTAGCATATAAATCAAATAAATAAGTCAGCTTATAATAGACTCCAAATGAAGCCTAATTCATTATATATTTTTCAGTCTAACGAAAACAATTTGCACACTTTGTAACTAAATTGTTAAAAGTTAAAACATTTAGAAATATAAATTATTTTTATTTTAATATGATAGGGAAAACCATTGTGAAAATAGGACGGATTTCTTGTGAATACAATTTGCACACTTTCTTAGTAAATTATTAAAATATTCAAAAATATAAATTATTTTTATTTTAATATGATACAAAAAAAATATAGAAAAACTAGGACAAAGTTCTTGAATCCATGCATAAGTTTGACTTGTACCGTGCACAGATTGGACTTGCATCAATGCACAGGTTACACATCCGCCCATGCATAGGTTGAAATTATACCTAACACAAGTTGGACTTGCGCCATGCACGGTTTGGACTTAGACCCATGTAGATGTATATTATGTTTTTAATGATTATTTATGTCAAACTAATTTATATTTTATTTGACCAAAATAAATATTAAAAAATATTTTTAAATTTATTAAGTCAATTAAATTATTTTTATTTTAAAAATATATAAATGATTTTATTTTAAAAAAAATTATTCATGAAAGGAATTTATATTAACATTTGCACTATGGCAGAGTTTGGTTTAGTTTTCAATTTGTTTTCAGTTTTTCTTCTTCAGACGAATTAAAAACTAGATTGGCAATTAAAAGGAAATTTTTTTTGAAAGGACCTCTTTTATGGACTCATAGACCATCTGGCCCCTTTTATATTCTAATAACCCTTGAAGTCCCACATCCCACCAAATGTCCAAAATTCCATGCTAAAATTATGCTGACAACATTGACCAAATCAAATTCAAATCTAAAGTTATGGAAAAACAAACATTTAAAGAATGGGCTCTGATTGAGAGCTCTAAACTGAGCTGGCTACCACTTAAAAAAAAAAAAAAAAAAAAAAAAAAAACAGAAAAAGACAAAATAAGGGAAGGAAAAGGACAATTTAATGCTAATTTAGAGCTACTGTTTTAGAGCTCTAAAGCAATTTTCTTAAAGAATTTAATCTAATTTATCTTCTACATTATCAGGATTATCTTTATCAATATATCTATATAATAAGGTAAGAGGCTTTTTAAAAATATATAAAATATATGTGAGATATATTTTGATCCAATGGTTGAGATTAATCCCAAGTTTATATCAATAGTTCAGATCAATGGATCTCCCGCCCAAACAACTCCTTGCTCTCCATCCCACGTCTGTCTAAACACATCTGCTCTACACATTCTCTCTCATCCTCCTCCTCCCAAAAGCCTCTAATGCCTTACCTCTCCCCCACCAATGACATTTTCTTCTCTATGGCTTACTACCTCCTCCATCGTTAGTGCGATCAGATCTGATCCTCCACCCCTCTCCATGTCGTCACTCTCTCTGAACTCGCTACCATCGCCTCCCTCATCGCTTCCTTCATCTACCTCCTTGGTTTTTTCGGCATTGGTTTCGTCCAATCCTTCATCACCCATGCTTCTCACGACGCTGGCTTCATCTAGGTTTGATCGTTCTCTTTCTTCTCTGTGTTGTTTTGATATCATATCAAACGTGTTTACAAATTTCAGTAGAGCTTTCTTTTCTATATCACCATTTTTTTTGTGTTGATATCAAGTCTCTTTGCAGGTACCAAGAGTAGGAGATTCGTTGCTGCAGCACCAGCGAAGCCCGATCAACATCGAAATGGTGGTTTTTGACTCCGACTGAGTCATTTCTACGATCTTTGGTACGGTTCTGTGCTCTCTCTGTGTTTTTGTGGTGAATTTTAGGGCTTTCAAAGAATGTGTTTGCAGACCATTTAGATCGGTTGATTTTGGAAAACAAAAATTTGCATTTTTTTTTTAATATGTAACAGTGGTGAAATGAGAAGGCATGGATATGTAATTCTCATGTTGAATCTTTTCAAAAATTATATAAATTGAGGGAGTTTAGTGGTTGTTTTTTATACAAGGCCTTTAAATTTATTTATTTATTTATTATTATTATTATTATTATTATTATTATTATTATTATTATTATTATTTTGTGGTTTAAAAGCCAAATTACTTTACAGCCCATTTAGATCGGTTGATTTTGGAAAAATAAATAAAAATAAAATAAATTGCATCTTTTTTAGTTTATGACAACGGTGAAATGAGCAGAAATGGAGATGTAATTCTCATGTTGAATTTTTGAAAAAATATATAAATTGGGAGAAAGTTTGGTGGTTGTTTTGTTTTTTTATTTATTTATACAAGTTCTTTTTCACTCTTCAACTGAGATTTTTAATTTGTTTTCTGGTTTAAAAGCCAAATTACTTTACAGCCCATTTAGATCGGGTGATTTTGGAGAAAAAAAAATTGCATTTTTTTAGTTATATTATAGCAGTGGTGAAATGAGAATATGGAGATATAATTCTCATTTTGAATCTTTCTAAGAAATGTATAAATTGGGAAAGAAAAAAATTTAATTATTATTTTCTATAATAATAAAATGTATGTGAGATACATTTTGATCCAATGGCTGAGATTAATCCCAAGTTTATATCAATGGTTCAGATCAATGGATCTCCCGCCCAAACAACTCCTTGCTCTCTCTCCCACATCTGTCTAAACACATCTGCTCTACACATTCTCTCTTATCCTCCTCCTCCCAAAAGCCTCTAATGCCTTACCTCTCCCTCACCAACGACATTTTCTTCTCTATGGCTTACTACCTCCTCCATCGTTAGCACTATCAGATCCGATCCTCCACCCCTCTCCACGTCATCACTCTCTCTGAACTCGCTGCCATCGCCTCCCTCATTGCCTCCCTCATCGCTTCCTTCATCTACCTCCTCGGTTTTTTCGGCATTGGTTTCGTCCAATCCTTCATCACCCGTGCTTCTCACGACGCCGGCTTCATCTAGGTTTGATCGTTCTCTTTATTCTCTGTGTTGTTTTGATATCATATCAAACGTGTTTACAAATTTCAATAGAGCTTTCTTTTCTACATCACCATTTTTTTTGTGTTGATATCAAGTCTCTTTGCAGGTACCAAGAGTAGGAGATTCGTTGCTGCAGCACCAGAGAAGCCCGATCAACATCAAAATGGTGGTTTTTGACTCCGACTGAGTCATTTCTATGATCTTCGGTACGGTTTTGTGCTCACTCTGTGTCTTTGTTGTGAATTTTAGGGCTTCCAAAGAATGTGTTTGCAGACTATTTAGATCGGTTGATTTTGGAAAACAAAAATTTGCATTTTTTTTTAGTATGTAACAGTGGTGAAATGAGAAGGCATGGATATGTAATTCTCATGTTGAATCTTTTCAAAAATTATATAAATTGAGGGAGTTTAGTGGTTGTTTTTTATACAAAGCCTTTAAATTTTATTTATTTATTATTATTTATTATTATTATTATTATTATTATTATTATTATTATTTTGTGGTTTAAAAGCCAAATTACTTTACAGCCCATTTAGATCGGTTGATTTTGGAAAAAAAAATAAAAATAAATAAATTGCATCTTTTTTAGTTTATGACAGCGGTGAAATGAGCAGAAATGGAGATGTAATTCTCATGTTGAATTTTTGAAAAAATATATAAATTGGGAGAAAGTTTGGTGGTTGTTTTGTTTTTTTAATTATTTATACAAGTTCTTTTTCACTCTTCAACTGAGATTTTTAATTTGTTTTTTGGTTTAAAAGCTAAATTACTTTACAACCCATTTAGATCGGGTGATTTTGGAGAAAAAAAATTGCATTTTTTAGTTATATTATAGCAGTGGTGAAATGAGAATATGGAGATATAATTCTCATTTTGAATCTTTCTAAGAAATGTATAAATTGGGAGAGAAAAAAAATTAATTATTATTTTTTATAATAATAAAATTATCGATTCAGATTTAGATATAGAAGAAATAAGCATCTGACACTTATATAAGATTATATTATCTATATAATAAAACAAAACTATTTTTGAAGATTATATTATCTATATAATTATATTATCTATACATTTTGATTTAATGGTTGAGATGATTCCTATATACTATCCAACGGTTGAGATCACTTTTATTCCCGCCCAAAGACTCTCTGCTCTCTTTCTCTCTCCCACGTCTGCCCAAACACCTCTTCAACTCCCTCTCTACACGTTATCTCTCACATTCTCTCTTCAACTCCCTCTATGATCTCTCTCTCATGTTCGAAATTCTTTCTTTTTTGAAATTGGCTAATAGAGGTAGCAGATCAGAGAAACATCTTCCAACAATTTGATTCAAACAGAGACAGTGGTCTCAACAGGGCTCACCACCACCGTCGCTGGTCATGATCACTGTCGCCATTGATTGACACCCACTCTCTCTCGGCTCCCACCCTCCCAATATCAGAAGTATTTTACATTTATTCAGTTCTTTGAGGCTTCGGTTTTAGGGCTAATTTTTGTATCAATCAGAGTTGATGGCTTCGGTTTTAGGGCTAATTTCTGTATCAATCAGAGTTGAGGCTTCGATTTTAGGCTTCGGTTTCGATTTTAGAGATTACAACAGAGTTGGAATCTAGAGTTCGCTGACTTCTTTTTATTTTTTTTTATGGATCCTCAAAACAAATCTCAACTTGGCCAAGCCCCCAAGAATCTGCAAAATTGCACCTCTCTGTACCTCACATATGCTTTCATTAGTTGGTTGCAAACATTTATTTCTTCACATAGAACTGCTCCATAGCTGTAACTTGGCCAAGCCCCCAAAATAAATCTCAACTTGGCCAAGCCCCTCCAGAGAACTGCTCATTAGTTGGTTGCAAACATTTATTTCTTCTTTTTATTTTCTTGAGGGCTTGACCAAGTTGAGAATTAAATCCAATAATTTGCAATTTTGCAGATTAAAAGTGGGCTTGGCCCTGATTCTTTTTTATGCTTAATTTGTTTTCATCCTGGGAAATTGTGGGATGACGGCTATTAAGTGTATCAATGCAAATTTTAGAAATTGCATCCCTAGAAATTGCATCCCTATTAAGTGAACAAAGTATAGGTCTACAAAAATGTTTTGGAATTTCTTTTTGTACATGGTAGCATTTATGGGAGTCCAAATCCAAACTGGGTGGAAGCAATGGGCTTTGCTTTGCTTTTTAGAAATCAACTGGGCTTTGCTTTTTTTGTGAACCAATTAATTAATAAACATGGCAAATGATACCAAATGGGTTCAGAATCCCAAGTAAATTAAAGAAGGTATATTGAAAAAATATGTGATTTTGTGGAGTGAAAAATATGTGATTTTAGGTAACAGACTTTAGATCACTTGAACTTTCCCCAGTTAATGGACGGACTTTAACTGACTTCATGCATCTAAGAGGATTACAAATGCGCTCTTTGGGTTGTGTGGTAAGAAGATAATCTCTTTCACTCTCTCTCTCTCTCTCTCTCATATACACAAGCGCTCCACAAAGCTCAAAATGATATAAGACTAGAATGTTGCTTCTGAAAATCTTTTTCTTAGGGAAATTATTGTGCTTGCTAACTTGATCAATATTGTTAAATATCTATGTAACTTGATTGTACGAAGCATAATTTCAGCGGAGTGCTTAAATTTGATCTAAATAAAATATGACATTAACTATTGTTGGATCTGATCGCATTATGAAAACTAGGTTAAACTTGCAGAGAAGCTTCCTCATATACAGTCACTTTGTATTCACGAAATGGTCACTCGAGCTTTCAAGCATGTCCTTAAAGCCGTTATTGCTTCTATTAATAATGTGGTAGACTTATCCACATCAGTAGCTTCATGCTTGAATTTCTTGCTTGGGGGCTACACAATAGAAGATAGTGAACATAACTTGAGTGGTGATCACATGCTCAAATTGCAGTGCTTACGAACTTTTCTAGCTAAAAGATATGGCTGGACTCTAAAAGATGAGTTTCAACAATTGAGGAAATTAACAATTCTTCGAGGACTTTGCCACAAGGTACCATCTCCTTTTATTGCCTTCGGTCATGGTTTCATTAGAATGAGATTCTAATGTTTCTTTTTTCGTTTGTTTTTTTTTATAAATATCCAGGTTGGATTGGAGTTGCTTTCGAAGGACTATGATATGGAAAGCCCAAGCCCTTTCAAGAAATCTGATATTATCGGCATTGTTCCTGTGTGTAAAGTAAGGGTCTCTCTCTCTCTCTCTCTCTCTCTCTCTCTCCCTCTCACTTGCACACATTCACACAAATTGCATTTGATTTGAAAGTTTTACAATCTAAATTTAGTGTGACGTGCTTTGCAATAACCAAGATGTTTGAACCATATGCTACACAGCATGTAGGATGCTCTTCTGCAGATGGGCGGACCCTATTGGAGTCATCAAAGATGGCACTCGATAAAGGAAAGCTAGAAGATGCTGTCAACTATGGAACGAAGGTACCAAAGCCATCCTGTCTATAGTAAGCTGTTTAATTCTATTCTTAACGGGTACAAAAATCAATCACAATTTTTTGTATTACTTGATTCTGAAGGCATTGGCAAAGATGATAGCTATCTGTGGTCCCTATCATCGTACGACTGCGAGTGCGTATAGTCTATTAGCTGTTGTGCTTTACCACACTGGAGACTTTAATCAGGTAGATATATATAATATTCTTTTGTTAATAATCAGGTAGTCTGTTAACTGATTTGTAACTGTGATTTTGTGGACAGAATATATTGTTTTTGTCCATACCTCATCATTTTTTTCCTTCTATATTTTGATTTCAGTTTCACAATTTGAAACTACAGCATCTGTTTGAGTCTCATCTCTATGTTCATTTCATCTCATCTCAACTGTCTCTCTCAATTACAATTTGTTATTTTCATTTTAAAATTTTCAATACTTATGTTTCTTATGCCTGTAGATTTCTGTGTGGAGTGAAAAATATGTGGATTTTGTGGACAAAATATTTGTTTCTGTCCAACCTCATCATTTTTTTTTCCTCTATATTTGATTTCAGTTTCACAATTTGAAACTACAAGCATCTGTTTTGAGTCTCATCTCTATGTTTCATCTTCATCTCATCTCAACTGTCTCTCTCAATTAACAATTTGTTTTTTCATTTAAAATTTTCGAATACTTACGTTTCTTATGGCCTGTAGATTTCATAC
>NW_021031265.1:135826-154280 GCF_004153795.1 Camellia sinensis | reverse complement strand
CTTTGCTTTTTTTGTGAACCAATTAATTAATAAACATGGCAAATGATACCAAATGGGTTCAGAATCCCAAGTAAATTAAAGAAGGTATATTGAAAAAATATGTGATTTTGTGGAGTGAAAAATATGTGATTTTAGGAAACAGACTTTGATGGACGGACTGACTTCATGCATCTAAGAGGATTACAAATGCGCTCTTTGGGTTGTGTGTTAAAAAGATAATCTCTCTCTCTCTCTCCGTCTCTCTCTCTCTCATATACACAAGCGCTCCACAAAGCTCAAAATGATATGAGACTGGAATGTTGCTTCTGAAAATCTTATTTCTTAGGGAAATTATTGTGCTTGCTAACTTGATCAATATTGTTAAATATCTATGTAAGCTAGAGTGCTTAAATATCTATGTAACTTGATTGTACGAAGCATAATTTCAGCGGAGTGCTTAAATTTGATCTAAATAAAATACGACATTAACTATTGTTGGCCCTGATCCCATTATGAAAACCAGGTTGAACTTGCAGAGAAGCTTCCTCATATACAGTCACTTTGTATTCACGAGATGGTCACTCGAGCTTTCAAGCATGTCCTTAAAGCCGTTATTGCTTTTATTAATAATGTGGCAGACTTATCCACATCAGTAGCTTCATGCTTGAATTTCTTGCTTGGGGGCTACACAATAGAAGATAGTGAACATAACTTGAGTGGTGATCACATGCTCAAATTGCAGTGGTTACAAACTTTTCTAGCTAAAAGATATGGCTGGACTCTAAAAGATGAGTTTCAACAATTGAGGAAATTAACAATTCTCCGAGGACTTTGCCACAACGTACCATCTCCTTTTATTGCCTTCGGTCATGGTTTCATTAGAATGAGATTCTAATGTTTCTTTTTTCATTTGTTTTTTTTTTTGTTTTTTTGTTTTTTTTTTTTATAAATATCCAGGTTGGATTGGAGTTGCTTCCGAAAGACTATGATATGGAAAGCCCAAGCCCTTTCAAGAAATCTGATATTATCGGCATTGTTCCTGTGTGTAAAGTAAGGGTTTCTTTCTCTTTCTCTCTCCCTCTCACTTGCACACATTCACACAAATTGCATTTGATTTGAAAGTTTTACAATCTAAATTTAGTGTGACGTGCCTTGCAATAACCAAGATGTTTGAACCATATGCTACACAGCATGTAGGATGCTCTTCTGCAGATGGGCGGACCCTATTGGAGTCATCAAAGATGGCACTCGATAAAGGAAAGCTAGAAGATGCTGTCAACTATGGGACGAAGGTACCAAAGCCATCATGTCTGTAGTAAACTGTTTAATTCTATTCTTAACGGGTACAAAAATCAATCACAATTTTTTGTATTACTTGATTCTGAAGGCATTGGCAAAGATGATAGCTGTCTGTGGTCCCTATCATCGTACGACTGCGAGTGTGTACAGTCTGTTAGCTGTTGTGCTTTACCACACTGAGACTTTAATCAGGTAGATATATATAATATTCTTTTGTTAATAATCAAGTAGTCTGTTAACTGATTTGTAACTGTGATTTTGTGGACAGAATATATTGTTTTTGTCCATACCTCATCATTTTTTTCCTTCTGTATTTTGATTTCAGTTTCACAAATTGAAACTACAGCATCTGTTGGAGTCTCATCTCTATGTTCACTTCGTCTCATCTTAATTATCTCTTTCAATTAGAATTTGTTATTTTGATTTTAAAATTTTCAATACTTATGTTTCTTATGCCTGTAGATTTTGTGGAGTGAAAAAATATGTGATTTTGTGGACAAAATATATTGTTTCTGTCCATACCTCATCATTTTTTTCCTTCTATTTTGATTTCAGTTTCACAATTTGAAACAACAGCATCTGTTTGAGTCTCATCTCTATGTTCATTTCATCTCATCTCAACTGTCTCTCTCAATTACAATTTGTTATTTTCATTTTAAAATTTTCAATACTTACGTTTCTTATGCCTGTAGATTTCAATACAATTTGTTTCTCATTTATATTGCCTTAATTAAAATATGTTAGAATTAATTTTATTTCATGAGCTGATTTTTCCTATTTTGAAAATCATGAAAACATCAGTTAGGTTATTGAAAACTTAACTTCTCACTTTATTTTTTATTTTTTAAATTTATTTATTTATTTATTTTCAAATACCATGACCTGATTCTAACATATCTCTTTTTGGTAATGTTTATTGAGATGTTGGTAATGTTTATTTATTGAGATGTTGGTAATTTTTTTTTTTCCAGTTAAATTCTCAACCTTAGAACTTTCTTTGTTTTTTTAATTATGTTGTATGTGTATTTTTTATTTTTATTTATTTATTTATTTTTGTTCTAATTTTGTTTCCACATTATGTCATTTAGTTTTCACTACTCATGGATTGCAATGTGCGACATGGAAATTGCTCTCATTGTTGTTATTATTATTGTTTTATTTCGTTTCATGTGTCGTCTTTCAATCGCAATCTGAATTCTGCAAAGTTTCAATCAAGCACTTTTGGTACTGTTGTTCCTGGCAAGCCATCTTCCTTACAGTTGAGTAATCCACTGTTTCCTCTTTGTGTAGTTGAGTAGTGTTTGCTTATATTGTGTTGAACACAGAATGATTTGGTCCAAACCATACAGAAAATGTATTGCTAGGAGTATGCAGCCTATCAAAGCAACTGCAATGCCTCCTACAGTTGTTCTTCAACCAACATCCCGTACTATTCTTTGTTTCTGTTTTTTATTGACTATGTATGTAATTTATTTTCCTTCGATAAAAATTTGACATCGTCTTTGGGATTCTTTGTGCTTTATAGTAGAAATCTGCTGATCAACATTCGGTAAATAAATATTATGTACCCTTGCTTTTGTTCAGGGTATGTCCAGTGAAAGTTACCTGTTAACTTCTGTTTTATCTTTAGATTTTTTTTGGTAAGTATTTCATCTTTAGATTGGATGTTCCTTATGTTTTTTCGCTCTTTTTGTTCAATTCCCCCACTGGTATTTGCCATATGAAGATCACTGTGCTGAGGTCCACAATAACCAATCTTTAGCCTAAGGTAGGGTCCATAATTTTTTCTAACTCTTTTTAGTGTTGAATTTCTTTTGTGGTGTGTAGTGTGGCTATGTAATGATCAGCTGTTGCAACTGTTGCTTTTGATAGATCTTAGTTGGATTAACACTTGAAAATTTCTCTATAACCATATATATTCTATATCAGGGATTCAAATGTGGGTCTGACAAACGTAACCCATTGTCCCTGTGATTGATTTGAATAGAAGTAGCTAAATCAGTTGCACAATATTATCTTGAACATTATGATTACCCAATTCTAGAAACAGTTCTACATTTAGGATATTTTTGATCACTCATTAATCTCAGTTGTTTTGGGATGGTCCATTTACCATATTTATTGTGCCTTATATTTTCTGTAGGCAATCATTTTTGTTTTATTTGTATTTCTTTTAAATAATGTATTATTAATGTTAGACAAAAGAAAACACCTAAACTGATATGGAATATGGTAGTGAAAAAAATGTCAATTTTTCTCTATACTATACAGGTAAATAATGTATTGTTCCTATTGCTATTAGGCTCCATTTTCAAGTTATCTCTATACAGTTAGGTTCCATCATCTGAGGAGGCATCTTATATGTCATGCATATGTGTATTTTAATGCATGAAAGGTGTCTACTGATGCAATAATTCTGTGATTACATGTCAAAATGATATATAAATTTGGTGTAAAAATTGGTAATCACACAGCAATACTCTACAAAAAGTAGGCATCTTGCATTTGGAGATGAAAACAATTTTGCTCAATGATAGAATAGATGTGTGTGCGTTATATTTTCTAAATTGTGTGGTTACCAGATGTCATAGGATGAATTTTGTTGTGAAGCTACATACCATCTATAGATTTGATTCACCGGTTTTAATTTCTCTTAGAGATTTGATTGGCAGCAGTAGCACTAACTGGTTTGCATTTTAATTTTAATTTCTTTTAAATTGTAGAGCATTGACTGATGTGCATTGTAGAGTACAGTCTGTTAAATATATTTTTATAATTGCATTTTAATCTTAATATTATTTACACCGTGCCTTTAGAAAAGTAAATTTAAAAAAGAATATTAAGGTAGGAGTTCCCTGGAATGACCTAAATAAGTATATTTTTTATTTTTTTATGAAAGATATGTAGAAAAGTAAAGAGGTGATATAATGGAAAAAAAAAGAAGATAAAAAGATGAATTATTTTGCAATTGCCAAACTTGGCCTTAGTTAATATAAATTTTATAATATAAAAGATATATAGGCCTTGTTTGGTTTTTTTTTAGAAAATATTTTGGGAAAAATTCTCTACAAACAAATTTTCAAGTATAATCAAACTAAACCAATTTTTAAAAAAAAAAACTCAAATTTTGTTTGGTTACCTACTTTCCAAAATTACTCTCTCTCATACACATCAAATCAATCACTTTTTTAAAACTCTCTTTCCAAAACAATTTTTCAAAACTATTTTTTAAAAAAGACAAACCAAACAAGTTTTCATATTTTTTATCTCAAAAATTACTCTATAAACACAAACCAAACATGCCCATAATATTTTTTATAATAATTAATTTTTTAAATATTTTTATTGAAAAAATTCAATTTAGAGAAATTTTATTTGATTCAAAAAAAATTTAAATTTCTCTGTGATCATACCAGAAAAAATTTAAAATTTCTCTGTGAAATCAGATAAATTTTTTTGAATCAGTGACGAAATTTCTTTGAGCCGAGCGAAATTTTTTGGTGAAAATGTTGAAAAACCTTAGTTAATAAAAAAATATAAAATAAAATAAAAAAACATTCACTTCTTCTACTACACAAAATTAGAGAGAGATGTTTCACTAATTTTCTCCTAAATTTATGGTGAAGTACCTATAAATTCTAAAATGTGATATTGTAAATTGTTTAATTTTTAATTTTTATTATGAATCTAAAGTTCTCATTAAAGTATAAACTATACAAAAAGATAGTCATTTACACATTTTGGTTTAATTTTTGAAGAATAAAAGTGAGTTTCTCTAAATGTTAAATTACACATTTGGGCAATTCGTTTTAAATTTTTCCTCATTCGGTAACAAATCCCACATTATGAACAAATATGTAACACTCCAATATAATATTTGAATAACGTAACACTCTAATGTAATACATTAAAAACTTTTTAGTGTATTTTTCTCAAACGTAATAGCATAACACTTCAAAAAAAAACTTTTTAATGTACTTTTTCCAAATGTAATACTCTTATGTAATACACAAAAAAAATTTCTTAGTGTGTTTTTCCTAAATGTAACACTCTAATTAATGTAATTTCAAACGTAACACTCCAATGTAACACAACCTAATGGAACACACAAAAACACTTAAAAATTTGTTAGTGTACTGAGAGGGAGATTTATGAGCTGGAATGGGCCATGGTAAGGCTGGGGAAAATGAAAGGCCGAACATGTTTGGGCCGTGATAACTTGGACTAGTCCAGATAAGGTTTTGCTCGGTTGAGGCCCAGGACCATGTGGGGATCGAGCTACTTGGGCTTGTCTATGTAGAAAACCGAGCTACTTGAGTTGCTCGGCCGAGATGATTGCATGCCATGCTGGATTTCACGGTTCACGCGTTTAGGGCGGTAGGAAGGCCTTCGGTTTGCTAGCTCGACCTATCGTGAACTCGGCTTTACCAGAATGCAACCGAGCTCGGTCGTTCTGGAGCTCGGTGAGTGGAGCACTCGGGTACGCTGCGCAGCGCGATCGTGAAAGACCGAGGTGGTTCCGCCGGTCTGCCGAGCTCCGGTAATATAGCTTGACGGTTTGGTTAGGTGGTGATTGTAGGATTTGTGCTGACAGATGGGAGAGCAGCACCACGTGTCAAAAGACTAATGGGAGCAGATTTGGGCGCAGAAAGTATATAAGCGTGTCTGCGTCCCCCATGCTGGGGACAGAACATCATTTGGTGAGAACACCCTAAACACAAAACTCTCTCTAGATACTTGAGTGTGTGCTAACTTGACCGTCGGAAGGGTTTTTCGGCCACACACCGCCGGGTAGCTCACCGCCGTTGTGTTCGCAGGTCGGTCGGATGGACAAGGAGCTTGGTAGAAAGGAGTACGGGCTCTGCAGAATATTTGCTCCCCGTACAATTGGCGCCGTCTGTGGAAACTTAATAGACAAAACCTTGTCTCTGATCGCCTTTCATGGCGAACAACGACGAGATACCGTTGTCCGCCATCGACTGAGTTACCTCGGAATCAGCCAGACAGACTCCTGGCCATTCCACCCATGGCGGACTTGGAGACTTCCCCAGGAGGACATTCGAGAGACGCGCGGGATAAGCACAGAAGGAGTTTTGGTTACTCTCGGAGCCCAGACAGACACCGGCGACGGAGAGAATCACACGCCAGACGTCTGGAGCACAAGTTGAGAACCAAGACGCCGTCATCCGAAGAATGGCGGCAGAGATGGAAGATCTCAAGCGACATGTCAAAGGGAAGGGTGTTGCTAGAGTGGGAGACCACAGTGAGCGCACCCAACCACGCCGTTCAGGCAGTCAGAGCCAGCGGCACACTCCCTCCTTTTCTATTACCAGAAGTGTCAGGGTTAGAGATTCCGATGCGCCTGCAGAGAAGTCAAGCGCAAGACAGTACCTATTAACCCTCACGTCCGGCGACGACGTCGAGGTATTCCTACTCTGCGCGCTCCGAGGACTTGCGGGTAGTGTTGAAGGAACGGGCTCACCGGCGAGAGACTCAAAGGGTGCCAGCGCTCCAACGGCTATCTTACGGGGGTCATACCAATGAAGAGGTCATAATGCCACCACCCCACCCAGCCGTGCCTCTCCCTCTAGACACAGATTTGGCGAGGCTGAGCGCCACCCCTTTCTCCCTTGAGATAGAAATCACTCATCTCCCCACGGGCTTCCACCGGCCCAAGTTTACGCTCTACGACGGAAAGACCGATCCATACATGCATGTAAGCCACTTTCGACAGGTCATGGTCGGACATAGGCGCAATGACGCTCTTATATGCCTAATCTTTCCGTCGAGTTTGGGTGAGCTGGGCTTGAAATGGTTTGAGAGGCTACCGGAGCGAAGCATCGAAAGGTGGTAACAGTTGGCGGAAGCATTTATGACTCGTTTCAAGACTAACACAAAAACGCCAAAGAAGGTGGACCACCTTCTCAGTGTCAAAATGGAGCCGAACGACACACTCAAAGCATACAACTCCAGATACTATTAAACCTTCAATGAGATTTTGGATTGCCCGATCAACTTGGCAATCACCCAATATAAGCGCGGTCTCCTGGCCGGGTATAGCTTGCGGGACTCGCTTACCATGAGCCAGCCAACATCCATGGGCCAACTAATGCAGCGAATCAACGAGCACATCCGAGTAGAGGATGATGCGGCGGCTTCCACCGCAAAGACAACTCCAGTGGTAGCAGACAAGAGGTCGGCTGGCAAGGTACACGTGGTCGGACAGGAAACTAATCGATCAAATGATCTCGCCGAGGAATCTGACCGAGGGTCAAATCATTGAAACCGAAGAAGGGGTCGTCGAAATAACCGAGAGGAATACCCCCACGATGATGTAGCTGATGCTAACAGAAGGTTAAAAGCTCGGACAGGCATCACCACGATCTTTAAGATTCCAATCTATCGCATACTTAGTGAAATCCGTGATGAGGATTATGTCCGGTTTCCTTCTAATTTAGGCGATGCACAAAAGGGTTTCAATCCGCAGTACCGCTGCACATATCACCGAGAGCGAGGACACCGGACAGAGGACTATTTGCCTCTGAAGCAACACTTAGAGGAGTTAGTCGCAGCCAGACACTTGGATCTTTACATTGACGGGGGTGTTAAGGCCGCACATCCCACCCCGGCTGATCAGCATGGATGGGATGACTTGGAGGCGCCCCCTCAAGGAGTGGTTAATGTGATCCACGGCATAGTGGAGCTGATGCGTGTATGCGAGCTCCGAGAGATGATTAAAAAGGCGGAACACATGAGGGAAATATTGTTGGTCCAGCCCGCGATCAAAAGGGGCAAGACCGAGGAGAAAGACGTGATTAATTTCTCCACGAGGGACCTAAAGCGCATTTAAACGCCACACAATGATGCCCTAGTGGTCACACTCCGTGTCAAAGAATTTGATGTCAAGCGCATCTTGATCGACCAGGGGAGCTCAGTCGAGATCATGTACTACGACACGTTCAAACAACTCAAACTCCGAGATACAAACTTGGCTTTGGCAACTTCTTCACTGGTTGGTTTCAACTCGCAACCGGAGTGGCCTTTGGGAAAGATAATTTTACCGGTCAAAGCCGGATCCGTGGTCAAGCAGGTGGAGTTCTGGGTATTGTAGGTCCCGTCTATGTACAATCTGATCCTCGGTTAGGGATGGCTTCATGCTATGCAGGCTGTGGCGTCAACCTACCACCAAGTTATGAGATTTCCCTCGGCTATAGGGGAAATTGAGGAAGTTCTGGGCGATCAAGTCATGTCGAAACAATGCTTCGTGGCAGTGAACGGGAGCCGAGTTGCCAAAGGTTTCGTCCAAATGATTGAAGGACCGGAAGACCGCGGAGTCCTTGAAGATGTGGGCACCAAGGCTGAGGAAAAAGTTGTCAAGGAGTTGGTAGAAGTGTGGATTGACACTGAAAGCCCGAACAAGTTCTTCTTGCTCGGCTCAAGCCTTACCGCCCAAGAAAGGACAGAGATGGTAGAATTCTTGATGGCAAATATCAAAGTCTTCGCACGGCCGCCCTACGACATGCCCGGCATCGACCCGAGCTTTATTTGTCATCACCTCAATGTTTTTCCCAGTGCAAGGCCGGTCATTCAGAGAACCAGGAAATCGACGTTGCACCACTCCGAGGTAGTCGCCGAGGAGGTAAAGAACTTGCTTGAATCTCGGGCTATTCAGGAAGTGCACTACCCTCGGTGGATTTCAAACATGGTCGTAGTACCCAAGAAGAATGGGAAGTGGCGAGTTTGCGTCGACTACAAGACCGTCAACCAAGCATGCCCTAAAGACAGCTTTCCCCTGCCCAGAATAGACCAGTTGGTGGATCTAACGACCGGACATAACAAGCTCAGTTTCTTGGATGCCTACCGCGGCTATCATCAGGTTGCCATGCATGGCCCCGACTGTGAGATCACCTCTTTCACTACTTCACGGGGACTCTTCTGCTACCGAGTCATGCCTTTTGGTTTGAAGAATGCCGGGGCAACTTTCTAAAGGATAGTGACCAAAATGTTTGCTCCTCTGCTAGGCTGGACGATGGAGGCTTATATCAATGACATGGTGGTTAAAAGCCGGCATCAAGCAAACCACTTGTCCGACCTAGCCGAGATGTTTGCCATCCTCAAACAACACAAGCTACGCCTGAATGCATCTAAATGTGCCTTTGGCGTGGGATCCGAAAAATTCTTGGGTTTCCTAGTCACAAACCGAGGCATCGAGGCAGACCCCACACAGATTAGAGCTGCGCAGGAATTGAAGCAGCCCAACTCGGCTAAGGACGTGCAGCATCTGGCCGGGATGGCCGCCGCGCTTAACCGATTCATAAGCCGGTCATCAGATCGCTGCCGCCATTTTCTTTTGAGCCTTGAAATCCAAGTTTTCGTGGGACGAGGAGTGTAACCGGGCTCTGGCCGAACTCAAAGAGTATTTGTCTTCTGCACCACTATTGGTAACGCCCAAGCCCGACGAAGAACTCTACCTTTATTTGGCCGTGTCCCAACATGCAGTTAGCGCAGTGCTTGTTCGGTCAGCAGGTATCCAACATTTACCTATCTTCTACGTGAGCAAAACCTTGCTATCGGCAGAGTCGAGATACTTGCCGCTGGAAAAACTTGCCTTAGTATTGATGATGGCCTCCAAGAAATTGGCACACTATTTTCACGCCCACACAATCATCGTTTTGACCGAGTTTCCCCTCAAAGCCTTGTTCGAACGGGCGGACTTCTTTGGTCGAATTCTAAAGAGGGCAATCGAGTTGGGACAATTTGACGTTAAGTTTCAACCCCGAACGGCCATAAAAGCTTAAGCATTGGCAGATTTTGTTGTCGAATTCTCGCCCGGGATTCACCAAGTATGTCCAGTGGATATTACCATGGTAGCCAAGGAGGCCAACGAAGATTCCATCGAAATTGAACAGCAGGGTGGTGTTGGCGACGCGGAACTTACGCGCCCCGCCGTAGAACCTCCAGCCGGCATGTCACCGCAGCCCGGCGATGCGACGACGGACTTGGACATAACAAACCAACCTGTTGGGTCCGGTGCCGCGTCGCCGAGGGGGGAGAAAGTGGAATCGATCAGCATTGAACCTGAAGCCAAACGGCCGAGCGACCGTGATCCCATCAACCTTCAAGCCTCCCAGGACCCCTCAGAATGTTGGAAGCTCTTTGTTGGCAAAATGTGGAAACTTTTTGTAGATGGGGCCTCGAATCGTCACGGTGTTGGGCTAGGCATAGTCTTGGTCTCGCCAGATGGTCTGACCATTGAGCATTCTATCACCCTCGGATTCCCTGCATCAAACAACGAGGCCGAGTACGAGGCGCTACTGGCCGGACTTAAGAGCGCGCTCCAGGTGCGCGCGTCCGAGCTGATGGTCTATAGCGATTCCCAACTGGTTGTCAACCAAGTATCTGGGGTTTATAAAGCTAAGGATGACAGAATGGCAAAGTACCAAGCTCTGGTAAGGGACCACATCAAGCGATTCCAAACGATTAGGGTCCAACAAATTGGACGGGAAGACAATGGCAGCGCGGATGAGCTGGTCGGTCTGGCTTCCATGGTCGATCGAACCTTTCCCAGTCCTCTCCTAATTGAGTTTCTTCCAAGGCCTAGTATAGAGGAACTGGAGCAGATAGAAGTACTTTGCACTGAGCTTGGCCTGGACCCTATTATCCTCTTCCTGAAAGAACAGACACTTCCAGCCGATAAAAAGGAAGCGCATAAAGTCCGAGTGAAGTCAGAGCAGTTTTGGCTCTCTCCATCTGGCACTTTATACAAGAAGTCTTTCACCAGTCCTTATCTCAAGTGTGTACACCCAAACTGCGTGGAAGCTTTCCTATACGAAATTCACGAAGGCATATGCGATAGTTACATAGCGGGCAGATCTTTGGCCTACCGCGCTATATCGCAGGGATATTGGTGGCCGTACATGCAAGCAGACGCTCAGAAATATGTTCGCAAATGTGAGAAGTGCTAGAAGTTCGCCCACCAAATTCACCAACCGGCCAGAGAACTCATTCCCCTCACAAGCCCTTGGCCTTTTGCGATGTGGGGACTAGACATAGTGTGGGACCACTCTTGTAGACACCCCATTTTTGACCGACCTTAAGACTCAGATGTCATCGATTGAGCGCTTGGTGATCGCGTATGTTGTGCTCGTCCTGAGGTCACGAAGTCTCGGTTGAGAGCCTTGCTTTCGGACTTCGGGACTTTTTGTGCTTCGCCTTGGTTTGCGAACCAGGTTTTGTTCTCTCTTCCCGAAGGGAGGGAGAGGTCTCGTAGACCATCTCTCAGTGGCCGTAGGCTACTTTTCGTGGTCGTAGACCACTATTCCTGTTTGGAGACCAGTTTTCGGTTTTCGGAGCCGTCAGCTGTGTGCCTCGGTTCGGGACCGCTTAACTACCTCTGTTTGCTCCAGTTTTTCACACACACCTTGTTTCCTCTCTTTAGAGGGACATTGTGGCCCGGGAGACCACCTTTGTGGTCGCACGCCACCTTTGATGCTTAATAGTCAGTTTTTGGGGCACCTGGCTGCGCATTTTGGCCCCCGAACCCTCGTTTTGCATCCGTCTTGGTTCATTTTTGGCATATACCCTAGTTTCATTGTTAGGAAGGTGGTACAAGGGTGGGAGACCACCTTTTCTTCTTGGAGACCACCTTTCCTTGGTCGGCCGGTTTTTCTTGACAGGTAAGTGGTCTCTCTCCCTTTTGAGCCACATTTTCTGGTCTCCCATACCACCACTAAGTTGCTTTCACCTGGGAGACCACCAATTAAGGCTGCCAACCAGCTTTTGATGATTGACCCTTTTGAACCTGGTCGGCCGACCCCACCTGAACTGGTTGGCCAGCTTTCTCCTTTTTTGTCTCACTGAGTGTTAGCCAGCTGTGCCAGCTGGAAGCCTCAGAATTGATCCTCCATACATGTGTATGGAGGATCTTTAAGCTTGGTTTTAAGCTTCTTGAGGAAGCTTTAGCCCCTCTTCTCTATAAAGGAAGATGTCACGACCCAAACCCACCCCTATGGATTTAACACCGTAACCAGCTAGTAATCTGAGATTACCGAAGGCCTGCTTAACAGTAGAACAGTAATACAGAGTACAGGTGCTGGCGGAAGCCAATATAGTAATTAAAGTTGTCCAATGAGCTATGACAATCTGTATGCAAAAGACTTTTCATACATGTATACAGTCAGTACCAAACAGTATGCACAATATTTACAATCTTTCAGGACAGGGACTTAATCCCTATGTAAACAGTACAGTTCATAAACATTCAGTCTATACAGTATTACAGAACAGTGACAGTTGGGTGAAACTAAGACACCCCAAAAGCAACCTAAGCTTGATCACACTTGGAACCTCGCAGTGAGGCACAATGGTTGGCTGACAAAACAAGAGCCTGCCTGACGCCCCTAGCAATGGTCCGATGCCTGAGCACCTACATATATATATATATAAGCAGTGAGCTAAAGCCCAGTGAATAACATATGCGTAAAGAGGTTAATAATGAATGTCTTTTCAGTATTGAAAACAGTCAATTAAACAATATATCAGTCATTCAATTTATGGCTCATATTTCATGCCAACAGTCATTCAGAAACTATAATAATCATATGTGGTACATCCAATAGCAAAACAGTATAATAGGTCTTATAGACCGAACAGTCAGTTGATGGCCATCATATCAGTAAACAGTAGTGGTTCCAACATGGGAACTGACAGAGATCTCTGTGACAGTAGCAGTACAGTACAGTAATAGTAGGTTGCTATGGATGCCACGAATATAGTTCATAAATAGGACATCATTCATTCAGTAACAGTATCATTTCAGAAAACAGTACAGTTCAGTTGTTCAGAAGGTAATCATTATTGAACATATCTTTACAACATTGTTACTCACAGAGTTTTGGACTATAGATAAGCTAGAGCGTCTCCAGAATACCAACCCTACACAGTTACAGATTGAACACACACTAAGCTACACAGTTGGGAAAAATAATAACTTAATCCCTAATTTGCCTCGGTGTGGTTATACATCAATATCCTCATTAAGAAGCCTTAAACTAGGCCTAGGAATGCCTAGAATGAAATGAGGATACAATGATGCGCTTTAAAAATATTTTCAGAATTTTCAGAAAACAGAGGTCCCGCTCGAGCGCGATTATCTCCACTCGAGCGGACATACAACAAAAGGGTTTCGATCGAGCGTATACTTCCCTGCTCGAGCAGACTGTAAAACAGTCAAAAGTGCTGGATGTGTGAAAATCACGCCCGATAGGTGCTCTACACCCACTCGAGCATGAGACACAAGATCCCGCTCGAGCGTCCAATACCTCGCTCGAGCAGACTACAAACACAACTAAAGTGCTGGATGCACGAATTTCACGCTCGAGCGCCAGTCACCCCGCTCGAGTGAGTTCAAAATCTAGAATTCCCAGATTTGAACCTTAAGCTCAAAATCAACTTCAAATGTATCAAATTCGATCCTTTTGGGCTAATTTTCTGGAAAAAAACTTCAAAACTCATAACATTACATGTTTCAAAGATCTATTTGAGAAATCGAAGCCCAAAGGTAGTTCAATTAAACCCAATTTCAAACCAAATTTCATGAACATGACCTCAATGCAACATGCATGAGTTAAATCAACTTTAAAGCTTCAAATACATGCTCAAGTGAGTCAATTTCTTCAAAGACAAGTTGAATTCATGGATTTTAACACAAATATGAACATGCATGCAAGATTCCCATGAAATCCAACCTCTAAACTCAACAATGTAAACATGCATGCATGATTTGAGCTACAATACAACAAACTAGAGCCAATTCTAGACTTAGCTCTCTAAACTACCATAATCCATGCTAGATACAACTTAGATACACAATTAAGAGAGTGATTTCTCTATCTTATGTCTTCAATTCAAGTGTAGAAGCACAAATATGCAAGAATCCCTTCAATTTCTCTCAATCTCCAAGCCAATTCTCAAGAACTCAAGATTTTCTCCTACCCTCTCTCTCTCTAGTCGGTTGTGACTCTCAAAATGGGCTGACGAAATGTTTAGTCAAGAGTGTATGAAGTGGAGAGGAGTTGCCTAGATTAATCCACTAGGTGGCAAATTAGTAAATATGGCAAACTCTTGTAATCTAGCTTATTTTAATCTAATTTAATCATACCAAATCGCATTTTAAATAAATATACCATTAAATCACATAATTTTTAATGATCATAAAACATTAATCAATTTCTGATTCGGCCGCCGATAAGGCCTTCAATTTGTAGTTTAAACACAGAACATGAACAGATAATTTACCAGTCAAACAGAGAGAAATGTAATTAAACTCATATACTCAATCAATTAGTTCAGACTTTCAGTCAATCAGTCAATTAACATGCTTAGTCTCAGTTTAACAATAAACAGTGGTGAGGGTTATCACAGAAGAGGTCCTCTTCCATTACAAGGGTTCAGACTTTGCTTCTACGGCATATAATATACACCTCTCTATATCTCTCTCTTTTGTGCTCAAATATTCCATAGTTCTTGGCCCTTTGCACACCAACCCTTAGCTTAACCCTTCCACTATCCATCCAAGCACCTTAGAGCTGCTTTTCAGAGGTTAATGGTTTGCTACTTTTGTCCAGAAGCTGCTAGAGGTCTTCTCTACAAGGGTAACACTCATTTTTCCCTTTTAAGCATTATTTTGCTTCACATCTTAGTTCCATTTGCAAGTATATTTGGGCTTTGTCATAAACTGAAAAAAGTCTTGTTTTAAGCTTCTTAACATGTTTGTTTAAGACCTCTTTTCTGTTGGGGGTCACCTACCCCCTTTGCATGCTTCATTTCTCTTTGTTTTGAGCCATGCATTAGGGCTTTTGTGTTGAGCTTTGTTGGCCCTGTTGATAGGGCTGAGCAAGGAATCCGTGAAATCCGTAATCCGATCCAGTCCAGTCCAATCCGATAGGTTTGGATTGGTTTTTTGAATCCGTGGTTCGGTTCCGGATTGAATAATTAAAAATCCGTAGTTCACGGATTGGTTCCGGATTGAATCCCACGGTTCCGGATTGGAACCGATCCGGACCGTATACAAATAGTCTATATTTTTATTATACAACCTCCCCCATAGTATCTTCTCTTATTCTATATAAAATCTAAACTCAAACCTAAAACCGTATAATATCTTCTTTTATTACTTTTGTTTGTTAGTTTTAAGTTTTAATTTGCAATAGTCTAAATACTTATGGTGAAACCAGTTTTCTTATGGTTGTTTAAATTCTATCAATGGCGACAAAACCACAAACCAATCGGACCAAAAGGAAGCCCTCGATGAGATCTACACTTTTTCTCAAAGGACCATGGTGAAAAGATCACTCTAGGTAAATAGATCTAGAGGTCTTAGTGCCAAGAGCTTGAGTTTAGAGAGAGAGAGAGAGAGGAGCAGTCACAGTTTGAGAGAGAGGAAAGAGAAGAAAAGTGAAATGAAACTATGTTTGGAGCCTATTTATGGTAGTAGAAAAGTAGCCCTAAGGTCAATAAAATAATAGGCCCAAAACCTCCTAAAGGTAGGGCCCATTCAAACCTACAAATCTGGAAAAAAAAACACGCAGGGGTTGACCCTTCAGGTAGGGGGGTTGACCTTTTAGGTAGAAAAAGACAATCTGACACAAGCAAGGGGGGTCGACCCTATTTTCCAACAACAAACACACAAATTCTACAACATAAGAGGGTCGACCCTCCCTAGACTGGTGTCTACCCTATTTTCCAGCAACACTTCTAGAAACTTCAACAATAGGTAAGGGTTGACCCTTAGGAAGGCTGGTGTCGACCCTAGAATGGAATTTCTAAGTTCCTAATGAACTTTTTGACAAGAACAAGTGCAAACAAACAAACCCAACAAGTTTAAATCGGATCACACTCCTCCAAAACCAACATTCAACAACTTCAAAGACTCCCAAAAAGATAAAAATAAGGGAATTAAATACACACTCCAACAGATTAAAGGATGTGGGTGTTACATGTTTGGTCTGTGTGGAAGCATATGAATGAATGTATCTTTAGTGATACTCAACCAAACTTGAAGGCATTGTGTGAGTTTATCAAAGTAGGATTAGCCATCTGGTTGAAATCACATAATGTTGGGTGCTTTTACTCTATAAATGAGATTGTTTCAAATATACACTAGGTAAGAAGGTGTTGGAACCGAAGTGATTAAGTCAGGACTACTCAAATGATGATGGAAACTGTGGGTTTGGCAGCTGTAGTGATTACAAGCTATGTCGGTGTCAACCTAGTTGGGATCGTTTAGTTTTGTTGTGATGCTCTTTTGCACCTACCTTCCCTTTATTGATAATAATTATTTGTATTGTTCCTTGATTATTATTATTAAAGTTTATTTTTGCTGATAAAAAATATATATATTGAATTTATGATGTTTATAATTTTTGTAGTTTCATAGTCCGAGAGTTTCGATCGATGGATATTACGAGATGGCAGCCGGAAATGAGTATGAGATGTCAAGAATTCTCCAGTATCACCAGATCACTGTTGGTATAGCCTGCCATACTTCTTTTGATCTTTATAAAGGGGTATAAACTACTAAACACAAAAATGTTTTATTTGAATAATTTTGAAATAAGTTGTAATTAAATGTTATTGTAATTTATTTTTATATGTAGGGTTTGTACAAGCCACCTCGTTTTTTATTCGAGCTTGATATGGTGAAGCTGAGTGATAAATCAGATCTTGAAAACCATCCACTTCTGGAATTTCACGAGATTTGTCTTGTAGGCATGGGGACTTACAATGGAGAACCCACCTGGCTGATAAAAAATTCCTGGGGGAAGCAGTGGGGTGTAGGTGGCTATGCATACATCTCACGCGACGGAAGCTACGCCGGAGTCTTAGGGATAAATTGTTGGCCAACTTATCCTATTATCGGTGATCACGAAAGATACGAGAAGCCTCGCCTCTATAAGCCACCTACTGGGGTTATATTCCCGAAGAAGGATTAATCTTGTCATGTTCTCTGCTTGTCATTAACATTCCTTTTGTTAGCAGTTTATTTATTATTTTTTATTTCTACATTCTGTTTCAATATATAAGGCATCTACTTGTACAGATGTGCACCTTTGATTTTGTGATAAACCCTTATGTGTGTCTGCTTATTTCATGGTCAAGCAAGGTAATGGAAATCAAAAAGATAATAACAAATAATAAAGGAGATGCATTCAACCAAGGTTTAGAGGGAGCCCAAAGACTCACAATGTTTCAATATTAGAGCCCATATGAGAATGGTTTTTTGCACGTATTTCAATTTGTTTGATGTGAATAAAGTTCTCTGGCTTTAGATTTATTAGATATGGTTCATTATGTTATTATTAAAATCTTGGTTTGGTTGAGGTTCTTTAAAGGATTCCTTGCTTTAAGTCAATAAATCTTGGTTACTTGATCAAGCATGGTAGAGCACTATAGTTGGACACATTTTTATTTGACACATGTTGGAGGCTTAGATAGTAATTAACTTTTCATGTATTTTACATCATGGTGTTGTGTGTTGATGGATATGAAATAAAGGGATTTGGGTTTCATTTCATATTGAAAGTAGTCGAGAGAATTGGTATTGAAGTGCTTCCATTTGAAGCGTTAAGGTAAAGGTATGAGATTCATCCTACTAGAATAGTTGTGCCACTAGAATTTTGAAGGTTTAGGTCAAAATTCATGTTTTTTTTTTTTTCTTAGCAATGGTGAAAAACTACCTTCTTTATATTTATTTTACTTCTTCATTCCTTTAAGTTATTAGACTCATTGTTCATGGACCTATTAAAACCAATAAATTAAGTGGTAGGTAGCAGTGTATAATTAGGCTCATGTATCGAATCTGCTTGACTGATTTTCACTACAGTTTTCAAAACTTTTGTCTGTCAATAGTTTGATTGTTCAATTTTTTTTTTTAAAGAGGTTTAATATTTTAGATTTTTTATTTTTAAGTAGCAGTGGCAGCAACAACACTACTTATGATCAATGCACTTTCAATAACTACTACCAGGAATATCAATATGGAGAAATAGGCCAACCAATTCATAGTGATGATCAAAGTGATGTGAGATATGGAGATTCTTCTGTACCACCATTTAATTCTTTTTATTACTAAGTTTTAGAGTTGTTGATTTGTAGTAGATTGTTTGTATGCGATTAT
>NW_021031265.1:118970-135163 GCF_004153795.1 Camellia sinensis | reverse complement strand
GTTATGCTGATCATCGTAGGAGAGACTTAGAGTTTCATGTAGGGGATATGGTGTTCTTGAAAGTATCACCATGGAAAAGAGTGATCAGGTTTGAAAAGAAAGGAAAGTTGAGTCGTAGATACATTGGTCCATTTGAGGTATTAGAGAAGGTTAGTGAGGTTGTGTACCGTGTTGTTTTACCCCCTAGGTTGGCAGGAGTGCATAATGTGTTTCACGTGTCTATGCTGAGGAAATATGTGCACAGTCCGTCGCATGTGATAGATTATGAGCCGCTTCAGATTAGAAAGGATTTTTTTGTATGAGGAGATACCTGTTCAGATTTTGGATTCGAAAGAGAAAATGTTGCGTACAAAGGTCATTAAATTGGTTAAGGTACTGTGGCGTAATCATCTAGTTGAAGAAGCGACTTGGGAATGCGAGGACGAGATGCGCGAGAAGTGCGACCTATTTCTGTGACAGAGGTACGTAGCTTTCTAGGGCTTGCTGGATATTATAGACAGTTTGTGGAAGGATTCTGCTGTATTGCTTTGCCATTTATAAACCTCACTAGGAAAGAGGTAAAGTTTGAGTGGAATGATGATTGTGAGTGTAGTTTCCAAGAGTTTAAACAATGGTTGATATCAGCTCCAATCCTTGCCTTACTTACAGGTGGTAGTAGTTTTCTGATGTATAGTGATGCTTCATGATAGGGTTTAGGATGTGTGCTCATGCAACATGGGAAGGTGATTACTTATGTGTCACGACAGTTGAAAATACATGAGAGAAACTATCCTACGCACGACTTGAAGTTAGCAGCAGTGATTTTCACTTTTAACATTTGGCAACATTATTTGTATGGAGAATCAAGTGAGATTTACACTGATCATAAAAGTTTGAAGTATATTTTCACACAGAAGGAACTAAATTTGAGGCAAGGAAGATGGCTTGAGTTGTTAAAAGATTTTGATGTGAATGTTTTGTATCATCCAGGGAAGGAAATGTAGTGGTGGATGCCTTGAGTAAGAAGGTCGCAATTGGAGATATAGCTGCTTTGTGTATTAAGAGTTGTTTTGTGGAAGACATGAGACGTTGAGGCTTGAGGTTGTTACGCCTGGTGATAGGGCTTATTTTAGTCAATTGACAGTTCAGCCAACCTTTAGAGAACAGATTCATTTAGCACAGGAGATTGACCACCAGTGTGAGCGTATTAAAGGAGAGATGGCAGAGGGTAAGAATGTAGACTTTGTGGTTAGTGATGACGGGTTACTTAGATTCCGTAGCCGAATTTGTGTTTCTGTTGGTTGTGATTTGAGGAAGGAGATTATGGCAGAGGCACATAGTTCTAGTTATAGTTATAGCATTCATCTTAGAAGTACTAAGATGTATCGGGATCTTTATGAACATTTTTGGTGGAATGGTATAAAGGGAGATATTGCAGAATTTGTGGCTCAGTGTTTGGTGTGTTAACAAGTTAAAGTAGAATATTAGAAACCTGCGGGGAAACTACAACCCCTACCTATACCAGAGTGGAAGTGCG
The DNA here is from genome assembly GCF_004153795.1 of Camellia sinensis. Lineage (NCBI taxonomy): Eukaryota > Viridiplantae > Streptophyta > Magnoliopsida > Ericales > Theaceae > Camellia > Camellia sinensis. Next base: position 133,647 of record NW_021031265.1, on the reverse strand, counting down.
ATCATGATACCATGGACTTTGTGTGTGGTTTACCTTGTACTAGTAGTAATCACGATGCAGTTTGGGTTGTTGTTGATAGATTAACCAAGTCAGCACATTTTATTGCAGTTCGGATGAACTATTCTCTAGCTCGATTTGCACAGTTTTATGTGAAGGAGATTGTTAGATTGCACGGTGCACCTGTGTTAATAGTGTCAGATCGGGACCCTCGTTTTGTGTCTAAGTTTTGGGGTGCGTTACAATCAGTTATGGGTACTTGGTTAAATTTTAGTTCAGCTTATCACCCTTAGACAGATGGGGTATTGGAGAGGACTATTCGAATCATTGAGGATATGTTGAGGGCTTATGCTTTGGAGTGGAGAGGTAATTGGGATGATTATTTGCCGCTCATGGAGTTTGCGTATAATAATAGTTATCATTCTAGTTTGGGAGTAACGCCTTATGAGGCTTTGTATGTGAGGAAGTGTAGGTCTCATTTGTGCTGGTATGAGGTTGGTAAGAGGCAAATGTTGGGACTTAATTTGGTGGAGAATGCTACACAAAAAATTATCACCATCAGAGAGAGATTATTGACTGCCCAGAGTAGACAAAAAAGCTATGCTGATTATCGTAGGAGAGACTTAGAGTTTCATGAGGGGGATATGGTATTCTTGAAAGTATCACCATGGAAAGGAGTGATCAGGTTTGGAAAGAAAGGAAAGTTGAGTCCTAGATACATTGGTCCATTTGAGGTATTGGAGAAGGTTGGTGAGGTTGCGTACCGTGTTGCTCTACCCCCTTGGTTGGCAAGAGTGCATAATGTGTTTCACGTGTCTATGCTGAGGATATATGTGCACAGTCTGTCGCATGTGATAGATTATGAGCCGCTTCAGATTAGAGAGGATTTTTCATATGAGGAGATACCTGTTCAGATTTTGGATTCGTGTTTAGGCTTACGTGTGCCTTGGGCTAAGTCCCTGTGGGCCACGGCCGGTCATACCCGGATTTGGGGTGTGACAATTGTGGTATCAGAGCGTACAAAGGTCATTAAATTGGTTAAGGTACTGTGGCGTAATCATCTAGTTGAAGAAGCGACTTGGGAATGCGAGGACGAGATGCGCGAGAAGTACCCACATCTATTCTCATGATTTACTCAGGTTAGTTTCGAGGACGAAACTTTTTTTTAGTCGGGGAGAATGTGAGAACCCGAACATAAAAATTAAGTAAATAATTAAATAATAATATTACAATCTCAAATATTTTGGTGATGAATCCTAAAGTGCAAATTAAATATTTGGAAGGTCTTTTAATTAATTTTAAAACCTAAAATAAATTTATGGTGAAAGTATTTAATTTAGAGGCAAGATTTATTATAAAGGAAAAAATTTAAAAAAAATAGAGAAGAGGGTGTGACTTGAACTCTAGACCACAAAGGTTAATATATAAGACTCTTACCATTTGAGTTGCATAAAACTTATATATATGTGTTGTATATTTATCTATTTATTTGACCTATGTGTGCCCACCACTAGTATAAAATAAAATAAACACAAACCCTACTCTATTATCTGCAGCTTCTGTGTTTGGTCACCATCTCAAATTAGAACCTCTAAATCCTGAGAACAAGTTGATGTGGAAAAGGGAAATGAATTGCCTTCTATCCGTATGTGATTACGTCGTCGAATTCATCCCAACCACATCACAAAATTTACATGATGGAACGGCGGTTGAGGTTTTTGTTTTTTTTTTTTTTTTAATCTTGTAAATTTCAAAAAGGGTACTTATGAATTTTACCATTTTCGCGTGTTTTAGCGTAAGGTGTTGATTCGTCTTTTCTTTTCCAGGTGATGGAAAGCAGACCGAGATCAGACATTTACATCAACCTCCCTGCATTGAGAAAGCTAGACTCGATGCTTGTGGTAAGACAAGTTTCATTCTCTTGAAACAGAAAAAGAGCTACTCTGTCTCCAAACAGGGGTGTGCATTAACACCCTGCAATAATGAATCATATTGCATTTTTCAATTGGTTGTGTTTCGGTTAAACCGTGTTCATTTATTTGTTTTTATTTTTTTTGTGTGTGGGTGTTTTCGGAAACAAAACAATGAAAAGTTCCAGAACGAATTTCGATTTCATATCATTTTTCACCTTTTGTTGTTTCCTAAATTGAGTTTGATTTTTCATGAAATTTTCTCAAAAATAATTTTAGGAAGCCGTTTGCCAAACAAGTTTTTTTTTATAAAAAGGAAAGTGATGTTTGTCTGTGTTTTATTTTCTTCATTTTATGTTTTATGTTTTCATTTTTCAAAAAAACACATAAAACTTGTTTAAACAGAGTAACCCTGTTTTAACTCTGTTTTCATTTTCTTAAAAAACAGGACATGTTGGATAGCTTCCAAGAAACTGAGTTTTGGTATGCAGAACAAGGAAGTATGTCAGGTAATTCAACGCGTACTGGTTCATTCAGACGGGTCATTCATCCTCAGCGTAAAGAGGAAAAGTGGTGGCTTCCCGTGCCTTGTGTTCCGCCTGACGGCCTCTCTGAGAAATCAAGGAAACACTTGCGAAAAAAGCGCGATTGCGCGAATCAAATTCACAAAGCTGCCATGGCTATCAATGGTACAATCCTATGTGAGATGGAAATTCCTGACTCATATATGGCATCACTTCCTAAGGTTAGTCCACCATGCTTTGATTCTATCCATTTTTCTGTTGAATAAGATCAGAAATACAAAAAATCGATCAGAGACTCAGACACAAAATACATATATGACGGATAATAAAACTCATCCCATTATGTGTATTTTGTGTTCCATTCTGTGTTTGTATCAAACCCGTTTTCTGTTTTTAAATTCCACCCTTCTTTGCATTAGTTTAGCAAATTTTCTGACTTCACATGCCATGTGGGAAAATTTTGTTTTCAGAGTGGAAAAGCGAGTTTAGGCGATACAATCTACCGATACATGTGTGTTGTAGACAAATTCTCCCCCGATTATCTGCTCGACTGTCTGAACATGAGCTCAGAGCATGAAGCGCTCGAGCTAGCAGACAGAGTCGAAGAATCGATGTATACATGGAGGCGTAAAGCATTCATGAGCCATTCAAAATCGTCATGGGACATGGTTAAGGATTTCATGTCTGACATTGATAGAAGTGACAAAAACCAAGTTTTAGCAGAGAGAGCAGAGGTTTTGTTGTTCTGTTTGAAGCAGAGGTACCCTGAACTTTCACAAACAAGCTTGGATACATGCAAGATTCAATACAATAAGGTAAGCATGTGTAATTTTTATGGTTATTGATACGTTGAAGTGATGAATCAAAAGTGCATTTTCCAATTGCTTATGTTTTTTTTTTTTGGGTTTGTGTTTTTGGAAACAAAACATTAAAAAGGTCCAAAACACTTATCGGTTTCATGTTTTCACTTTTGTTGTTTCCTAAAATGAAGGCCTTTTTCATATACATATATATATATATATATATATATCAAAAGTAGTTTTTTTTGGAAACTCAATTTTTTTTTTTTATTCAATTCTTACATTTGGTTGTGTTTTCATTTTTTGAAAAATGCAAAAAAAAAAAATTGTTTAACAAATTGTTTTCGAAAGGGAAAATTTTCTGAAAACAATCCACATTTGTTTCTGAAAACAAAAAATGAAAAATTTCTTAAGAATATAGCTAGGTACATGTTCAAGTGTTGGAAGCAATAGTACGACCAATGAGTTGAAAAAAATTGATCACTCCAGTGAAGAAGAAATAGACCATTTAATGTGAAAAATTTTGTCCAATAAGAAATTTAAAAAACGAAAAAGAAAAGAGATGAGACAAAATTTTGCTAGTTTGAAAATTCATATCCTTTCTATCTCATATGGTATAGTTGATCTGTAAGAATCTGAATTTTTGGACAACTAATTAGTTTGTTAATAATAATATTAAGTCATTAATAGTGATTATTAAATTATCAAATTATAGTGTTAATAGCATTATGATTAATACCAATGTTAAATTCCTTTGAATAAAATTATTTATCTTCCTATGATAAAAAAAAAATTATGTAGCTAATGCAGTTGTGAAAACTAAATGGATTAAATTAATAGTGAATAAGCTAGTTAGAGTTTAGTAGGAAAAAAAAAAAAAAAAAAAAAAAAAAAAACGGTTATACTATTAGAAAATACTAAAGTTCATATATATTTTTGTATAAAGGTTGGAACATTAAAGATGATACATTTTCTGAGTGAATGTCCAAATGAAGATGATACATGCTCAAAATAAGACATTTACATTAGGAATGATACATTTACAGTGGGAATATTACATTTCCTGGATCAGAAAGAGACAATTTTCTGTAAATGTAACATTTCCATTGTTACTAATACTATTCCAACCTATGTAAATGTCTCAAAATTGTTGCAATCGAAACATGTATTTTGGCACTCAAACAAAACCCATGTCATTCCCTGATACATTTACAGGTGACTGTTACGTTTATAGGTTGAATGATACATTTACATAGAGTCACAGAAGAAGATGAAGATGGTGAAAATGGAGACTTACATAATCAAAACACAAATATCACATGATCGTATATACATACATAATGTGCTCAAAGTAGTGCTTACAAGTTAAGAGCGATGTCGGTGGATAACATGCTTGACGCCCAAATTGTTGATGTCAATGGCCGGGTTTTGGATAGGAAGGCCATGGGTGAGGACATGTTTTGGGTAGTGAGAGGTGGCGGCGGCGCTAGTTTCAAAGTGGTGTTGTCATTCAAAATCAAACTAGTCCCAGTGCCTGAAACTGTGACGGTTTTTCGGGTTGAGAAGACATTGGACTAGAATGCAACAAAGATTGTTCATAAACAAAATTTATCATGATCTGTTCGCAAGGCTTTCTTCACAGCCAATCAGTGCCAAGCAAAACGATTCGAAGACGATTAGAGCAACATTCACTTCATTGTTTCTTGTTCTTGGTGATTCCCAGAGGCTCATGGCAGATGAGTCCGGATCCTCTGCCACTACTTCCTGCGACTGGTTAAAACGACGTCATTTTGATCCTTTTTTTTTTAACAGCGCAAGTCGTTTTGATCCCCTTTTTTTTTCCTTCTTTTTTCTTCTTCTTCTTCTTCTTCTTCTTATTCTTTTGATTCACTCATTCGCTTCTCGTTTTTGGGAATTGTTTTGTTAAATTTGAACCAAGTTGTGTCCATGAGTTTTGAAGCTGAGATTCGTGTGATGGGATTTGGGTCGAGAAATCTATTAACGATCATCTGAGTTTCCGGCGAAAACCATGGTCGAAATTTGAAATCAGCTCTGTAAATCTTCTTATACATTGAGGTTATATTATTGGACTGAAATGGCAAATACCCAGAAGGTAAAACGAAGAGTATGACTCCGTATGATCCAAAGTCTGTGACCTTAAGATTGCCATTTTCGTCTAAAATGAGGTTCTAGGGCTTCAAATCACAGTGGTAAACGCCACGACTGTAACAGAAATCAACAACGCAGACCAACTATTTGAAGCAATTCCGAGCTGAGCCTTCCTTTAATTGGCCTTAGGAGACTTTCTGGAAGAGTTTGCCGCCGCGGAGGTACTCCATATCGTAGTAGATTTTGGACTTGGTAGCCATGACTTCGTAGAGCTTCACGACGTTGGGCTGATGAACTTTCTTCATTATCAATATCTCGTGCTTCACTTAATCCATCATTTCAGTTTTGATGATTTTGTCTTTGGAGACGACTTTCACAGCGACAGTCTTGCCGGTGAAGAGATTTAACCGTCTTCGATGTGTTTACGGTGGCAGGTGCAATCAATGATCTGTTGGAAAAATTGGTTTTATAAGGCTTATTTTGGGCCAACTTTAAGCCCAAAATTGAGTGGGCTCCAAACGTCTTTTGGGGTGGGTCCGAAAAGGTGACGTGTTTCTTGCCGCATGGCAAGTCACACAGTAAAGACGGTTCGTCAAAACCATTTATGAGTGAATGGGAAATTGACGTCGTTTTCGGGTTCATGGAATGGACAATTAAAGAAGTAAATGTGAGTTTCTTTGAAATGGGTTGTCCCACATTAAAACTTTAAGAGAGCTTTTGTGTGTATAAAAGCTCTAGAGTACAACACTTGGGTTGGGCCCCAAGGGCCACCCCAAGTTTGTAAAAGGGAGGAGTTATGGACAACATAAACTTTAGCCAAAACAACCACACACGCGCACGCGCCGTCGCCGTCGTCCGGCCGACCGAGCCGTACCGAGCCAAGGTGTGGGTTGTGGGTCTGGTCAGTTCTAATGTTAATTTTTTTGACAAAATTTATTTGAATTTTTAATGAAATCAAATTCAAATTTTGTGCCAAAAATTGAATTAATTTACTGTTCATATGTTACCCGGTTTCCAGTCCATTTTTCAGAAAAGTTCAAAAGGTTCAAACTGTTTTAACAGTGTTAAAAACTGCCCAACAGTTTTAAACAGTTTTAAAACTGCCAACAGATAATAAAACTGCCAGCAAATCTGTTCCTTTGAATTTTGCACCGATTGACTTCATTTGTACTTGTTCGGATCTGTTTGGTTTTGCCTGTAAATAGAAGGTTATTCCAGCAGTTTTTTGCATGAATAAACAATCTGAAATTTTCATTTTGCTATCCTTTTTCCCTTCTTTGCATTATTTATTCTTCATTTTAGTTTTAGAAAAAATTAAAGAGAGTATAGAACACAAGGTTCTAGTTCGTCAGACAAATTTGTTTAGAGTGCTACCACAAATTTGTGAAGATCATTGTATCCTAAGAGATAGACGCCATTAGTCCGTAAGCACTGTAGCGGGGCGAATCTGTCTTAAGGACAGAGTGTTACACACTTGACTTGGTTTTTAAATATTCATTCGGTTCGGTAAAAATAAATTCGGTATGTAACTTATTTTATTTTTTTGATTTGTTTCAATTTATTTATTTTTCACAGAAGATTGTTCCAACAATCTTAAGACAAATTCAAATTATTCTGTTTATAGAATTTTTCGTTTATTTCTTTTCTTCCTTCTTCTTCTTACAGAAATTATTTTCTATGATTTTACAAAAATAATATTCTGGTTGGAAAACAAATAGTAGTAATATACTGTATGACAAATAGTAGTAATATACTGTCTATTTTCTTTGACAACTAGTAGTAATATACTTGTGTCATTAACAATTCAGAATATTTATTTGTGAAATTTTATCAGAAATTAATTTTGATTTTCAGAAATAATTTCTTAGTGTTCATTAATTAAAATTCTGTTTTAGTTTTTTAATTCTTGAAGTGTTATAGAAATTTAATTTTTTGTGTGGAATTAATTTTGTTAAATAAAATTTTATTTTATTTCCAAATTAATTGAAAAGATAAAGGTTACATTTCTTGTTTTTTTTATTTTTACAGAATTTAATTATGTGAATCTGGATTAATTTTCTATGTAGTATAAAATTTTGAATATAATTTTGTTTTATTATTTAGAATTCATGGCTACTGAAACAAATGCTCAAACGAGTATTGGAATGGTGACTGCAATTGCGCCAACCCCCTCTCCTGTTGTGACAGTACTGGTAAATCATGGTGAGAAGCCAGAGAAGTTCTCTGGAACTGATTTTAAAAGATGGCAAAAGAAAATGTTGTTCTATCTTACAACTCTGAACCTGGCTCATTTTCTCCGTGAGAATGCTCCTACTCTGAACGAGGATGAACCTGACCGGCAAGTGGTTGATACGGTCGATACCTAGAAACATGCTGATTTCTTTTGCCGAAACTACATCTTGAACGGACTTGACAACACATTATACAATGTATACAATCAAATCAAGAAAGCAAAGGAACTTTGGGAGTCTTTGAAGAGAAAATACAAAACAGAAGATGCTGGCTCAAATAAATTAGTGGTTGGCAAATTTTTGAATTTTGTGATGGCTGATTCAAAGACTGTGATCAACCAAGTTCAAGATCTCCAATTCATTCTGCATGACATTCACGCAGAAGGCATGTCTCTCAGTGAATCATTCCAAGTTGCTGCCTTAATTGAGAAATTACCACAAGGTTAGAAGGAATTCAAGAACTACCTCAAACACAAGTGCAAAGAAATGTCTTTGGAAGAATTGATTGTGCGTTTGAGGATTGAGGAAGACAACCGCAATTCAGAGAAGCGAGCTGGTAAGCATCTAATAGAGTCAAAGGCAAACGTGGTGGAACATACTCTAAAAGCAAAGAAACGAAAGTTTTATGGAGAAAGTTCTGCACAAGGCTCTAAAAGGAGGGAAACTAAAAAGTACAAGTTTAATGGCAAATGTTACATCTATGACAAAGGGGGACATCAGGCCAAAGATTGTCATAACGAAGACAAAAGCAAAAAAAGAACAAGCAAGAAGCCTGCTCAAACCCACATGACTAAAATGGACAAAATTTCCGATAGTGTTGATGACATAAATCTTTCTACAGTTGTTTCCGAGGTAAACCTTGTCGGAAATCCTAAAGAATGGTGGGTGGACACTAGTGCTACTCGCCACATTTGTGCCAAAAAAAATGATCACATCTTATTCTATAGTGGACAACGGTGAACAACTTTTTATGGGCAACCCCTCAACTTCCAAAGTTGAAGGACAAGGAAAGATTGCACTTATGATGACATCTGGAAAGGAACTCACTCTCAACAATGTGCTGCATATACCGGACATTCGCAAGAATCTTGTTTCCGGATCTTTGTTAAGTAAGAATGGGTTTAGGCTAGTGTTTGAGAGTAATAAAGTTGTACTTACTAAGAATGGGATGTATGTAGAAAAATGTTACATGTCTGATGGCCTTTTGCAAGATGAATGTAATGACCGTTGTACCCTCAGTTATTAATAAAAATATATCTTATTCTTACTTGCTTGAGTCTTCAAATTTATAGCATGGTAGACTAGGACATGTTAATTATGGATCTTTACTTAGATTAATTAATATGGAATGTTTACCTAAATTTAGCATTGATTTAATTCATAAATGTGAAATTTGTGTTGAGGCAAAATTATCCGAAACTCCTTTTCATTCAATTGAAAGAAGTACGAAACCACTTGAATTAATTCATAGTGACATTTCTGATTTTAAATCAATTCAAACCAGAGGTGGAAAAAAATATTTTATCACTTCCATAGATGACTATACTAGATATAGTTATGTTTATTTAATTCGAACTAAGGATGGACCTTTGGAAACTTTCATTCAATATAAGAATGAAGTTGAAAATCAACTTGGTAAGACAATTAAGAAAGTTAGAAGTGATAGAGGTGATAAATACGAATCATCTTTTGGTGAATTTTGTAAAGAACATGGAATAATTCATCAAACCACCGCTCCTTACTTACCTCAGCAAAATGGAATTACTGAAAGGAAAAATATGATTTTAAAAGAAATGATGAATGTCATGTTAATCAATTCTGGATTACCTCAGAACTTGTGGGGGGAAACAATACTTTCTGCTAATTATATACTTAATAAAGTATCCCGAAAGAAAGTGGATCAAACACCTTATGAATTGTGGCATGGAAGAGTACCATCCTACAAATACTTAGAAGTGTGGGGGTGTTTGGCTAAAGTGGCTATTCCTAGTCCTAAAAAGACTAAGATGGGTCCTAAAACAATTGATTGCATTTTCTTTGGTTATGCCATGAATAGTAGTGCATATTGATTTTTGATTTATAAATCAAAACATTCTGAAATGCATGTAAATACTATTATAGAGTCCCGGAATGCATCATTCTTTGAACATGTATTTCTAAATAAGACTGGACAAGAGACTAGTACTAATAAAAGATCTTTTGATGCTATTACTAGTAATGATCAAGAACAAGATCAAGAGCAAGAGATAGATCAAAATGAGGAAGAGGAACTTAGGCGTAGTAAACGTGCTAGAACCTCAAAATTTTTTGGTCCAGATTTTCTAACATATTTGTTAGAAAATAAGCCTTTAACTTTTAAAGAGACTATGTCCAGTCTTGAAGCTCCATTATGGAAAGAAGCTGTCAATAGTGAAATTGAATCCATTTTGCAAAATCACACTTGGGAATTAGTGGACTTACCACCAAGTTGTAAACCACTTGGGTACAAATGGATTTTCAAAAGAAAAATGAAAGCGGATGGATCAATTGACAAATACAAGGCAAGAGTTGTGGTCAAAGGATTTAGATAAGAAGAAGGTCTTGATTACTTTGACACATACTCACCAGTTGCTAGAATAACATCCATTAGAATGCTAATTGCCATTGTATCTTTATACAATCTAGAAATTCATCAAATGGATGTGAAAATCACTTTCTTAAATGGTGAGTTAGATGAAGAAATTTACATGGAACAACCAGAAGGATTTTCTGATCCAGGAAAGGAAAAGAAAGTGTGTAAATTAGTTAAATCATTACATGGTTTAAAACAAGCGCTAAAGCAATGGCATGAAAAATTTGACAAGGCAATGATGTCAAATGGATTTAAAATTAATGAGTGTGACAAATGTGTTTATATTAAAAAACAGACAAAGGTTATGTCATTATATGTCTTTATGTGGATGATATGCTCATCATAGGTAGTAATAACGGCATGATTAAAACTACCAAGAAAATGTTGAATAAACATTTGGACATAAAGAACATGGGTATTGCTGATGTAATTCTTGGTATGAAAATTACCAAAACATTAGAAGGTTATGCTTTGTCAAAATCTCATTACATTGAGAAAATACTTAACAAATTTAGCAAAGATGATGATCATCTTGCGAGAACACCTATAGATGTTAATTTGTTTCTTTCTAAGAATGTACAATAAAGTATTTCTCAATTAGAGTATTTCCAAATTATTGGAAACTTAATGTACTTGATGAACTACACTCGCCCGGATATAGCTTATGTAGTAAGTAAATTAAGTAGATATACGAGTAATCCGAGAGTAGAACACTGGAAACCAATTATAAGGGTTCTAAGATATCTCCGATTTACTCGTAACATTGAGCTAAATTATACTAGATATCCAGTAGTACTTGAAGATTACTGTGATGCAAACTGGATATCAGATACTAGAGATACAAAATCCACCAGTGGGTATATTTTTACTCTTGGTGGGGCGGCTGTATCTTGGAAATCTTCCAAACAGACTTGCATTGCTAGGTCTACTATGGAATCAATATTCATAACTTTAGACAAAGTTTGGAAAGAAGCAGAATGGCTTCGCCACTTCCTTGAAGATATTCTAATATGGCCAAAACCGATGCATGCTATTTGCATACATTGTGATAGTCAATCAGCAATTGGTAGAGCATAGAGTCATATTTATAACGGTAAGTCATGACACATTCGTCGTCAACATAACACCGTAAGACAACTACTCTCTAATGAAATTATTTCCATTGAATATGTGAAGTCTAAAGACAACATAGTGGATCCACTAACCAAAGGGTTAGCAAGAGAGTTAATTAAGAATTCATCGAGGGGAATGGGACTTAAGCCTATTAAATAAGAGTTACCACAACGGCAATCCAACCTAGTTGATTGGAGATCCCAAGATCTAGGTTCAAAGGGACAACCGAGTTGTGTATGACTCAGAAGGATCACTAGGGGAGTTAAACTCCTACCCATTTCTAGGATGAAATAGTGATGTCTGCAGCGTTTTAGGTTAAGTAAAATTTTAATGATTCTTATATCTAGGTAAACCTGGTGGAGTATGGCAGAATACTCTTCATAAGAATCACCTATGTGAGTGTGAACTAGGCCGGTTCTATGAGATTTGTGAAGGGCTACAATTCTCTAGAGCACTCATGAAAGACTAGGTTGTTCAAGGCAAAAATGAACACAATAGTGAGAACTAAACTGTGTCTGGTGATATACTGTGTGAATTCTATTGTCTTGGTTTACACAAACGGCTGAACAGTTCAAGACACCATGTTCGCTGGTTAGCTAGTAAATCCGATAGTGTCTCACAAGGGAAAGTTTAAAACCAAAAGCTACCTATCCTTTACAGAATATTTCTAATTTCTGTACTCTCTGTATTTAGATAATGTTGTTGCATTTTCTCTCTGTCAAAGTCTATTCATGTATGGGATTGTTGGAAAAATTGGTTTTATAAGGCTTATTTTGGACCAACTTTGAGCCCAAAATTGAGTGGGCCCCAAACGTCTTTTGGGGTGGGTCCGAAAAGGTGACGTGTTCCTTGCCACATGACAAATCACACGGTGAAGACGGTTCGTCAAAACCATTTATGAGTGAATAGGAAATTGACGTCATTTTCGGGTTCGTAAAATGGACAATTAAAGAAGTAAATGTGGATTTCTTTGAAATGGGTTGTCCCACATTGAAACTTTAAGAGAGCTTTTGTGTGTATATAAGCTCTAGAGTACAACACTTGGGTTGGGCTCCAAGAGGCACTCCAAGTTTGTAAAAAGGAGGAGTTATGGACAAAATAAACCTTAGCCCAAACCCCCACACACGCGCGCACGCGCCGTCGCCGCTGTCTGTCCGACCGGCCTAGGTGTGCGTTGTGGGTTCGGTTGGGTCAGTTCTAATGTTAATTTTTTAATGAAATCAAATTCAAATTTTGTGCCAAAGATTGAATTAATTTATTGTTCATATGTTACCTGGTTTCCAGTCCATTTTTCAGCAAAGTTCAAAAGGTTCAAACTGTTTTAACAGTGTTAAAAACTGCCCAACAGTTTTAAACAATTTTAAAAATGCCAACAGATAATGAAACTGCCAGCAGATCTATTCCTTTGAATTTTGCACATGTTGACTTCATTTGTACCTGTTCGGATCTGTTTGGTTTTGCCTATAAATAGAAGGCTATTCCAGCAGTTTTTTGCATGAATATACAATTTGAAATTTTCATTTTGCTATCCTTTTCCCCTCCTTTGCATTATTTATTCTTCATTCTAGTTTTAGAGAAAATTAAAGGGAGTATAGAATACAAGGTTCTAGTTCGTCGGACAAATTTGTTTGGGGTGCTATTACAAATTTGTGAAGATCATTGTATTCTGGGAGGTAGACGCCATTAGTTTGTAAGAACCGTAGCGGGGCGAATCTATCTTAAGGATAGAGTGTCACACACTCGACTTGGTCTTTAAATATTCATTCTGTTTGGTAAAAATAAATTCGGTATTTTATCTGTTTGATTTGTTTCAATTTATTTATTTTTCATAGAAGATTGTTTGAACATGATCTTTGTGTTGGTTTGAAGAACTGTCAGCAATCCTATGTAGAGGTTGAAATGAATGAAGGAGATTTGGCTTCTGTTCTAGTTTTGTAGCAAGGAGCTTCAGCTTGTGCTGGAAAACAAAAGAAGGAGAAAAGGAAAGAGAAAAAAAAGTATCAAAACAACGTCATTTTGACCAGTCGCAAGAAACAACGGTAGGGAATCCGAACTCGTGATGAACGAGGTGTTTATGAAGTAAATTTCTCTAATAGTAGGGAAGAGAGAGATGGAGAGAGAGGGGAATCAATAAATATGGGTAAAAAAGTAATAAACAATTTAAAAATTTAAAAATAGGACTTTAACTCACAAACATTTAAAAAAGTGGAATTAGATTGGTTAAAGAAATTTGCATAGGCCCTATTAGTCTATAAGATAATCAAATATTACTTAACACTAATTAACCCTAAATAAAATAAAAAGAACTCATCATTTTCATAGGCTCCGTTTGATAGCACTTATAAGTTAACTTATTTAGTTTATTTGGTTAAAATAAGTTAATCAATAGTGTTTGGTTGCAATTTTTTATTATAACTTATTTCTCTTTTTCAACTTATTTGACCTAAATAAGTGAGATTTTTTTAAACTACAAATTGTAGCTTTTTCAGCTTATTTGCAACTTTTAAGTATGTGTCGACAAAACGAACCCTCCCTTTTATCTTAATTATTGGGGTAAAAATCATCCCGTCATTCATTGTTTCTCGATAATTATGCAATTCGTCAATCAATTTGTCGAGTTCTTCCAAGATTATTGATTTTGTAACGCCCTCAAAATAAACCCATAATAACCATAACATTAACATGCATTTATAAAAGAAAATGAATCATTTGAGTTAGTCATCAGAGTATTCTTATTGACAGACTTTACTTGTAACATCCTGCAACATCAAAATAAATGCCCTAAGGGCTTACATCTTTCCAAGCTAACACTTGGACACAAAAAGGATGAGTACTAACTCATCTACAAGTTAAGCCCTAGGCTTGAATGTTTACATGAAATCCCAAAAATAACAAAATAAAACATATAACTAAAGACAAGTCTTCGACATCCCAAACATCAAATCTTTCCAGGCTAAGTCCGTGGAGGAAGCTTATCACCTGAACCTGAAAATGATGTTCCCATATCAATCAAAACATTAGCAACCGAGTTGCAAAACAAGAAAGTACCTCTCACAACAGATGGAGCCGGTACAAGATCCCGCGCGGTAACAGCATACACGCGCCCAGATGACCTCTGATCAACCTGCTCACCCCTAGGAGCAGCAAGGCGTGAATGATGAAACTCTCGGAGTACCTCCTCTCGATGAGACTTCGGCACAAACAGACGGTCTCGGTATCTCACACTCAGGTCGGGATACACCGTCAAACCTTTCTCAACCTTCCCACCAGAAATCTTCTCACGGAGGGATTCTACCTCAAGGTCGCCCCTCTGAGCCTCTAACACTCGAGTCACAAGTGTAGGTTGCGCAACAACAGAAAACAAGGCCGCAGCCTCAACGGA
>NW_021031265.1:99174-116166 GCF_004153795.1 Camellia sinensis | reverse complement strand
TCGGCTATACCCATTATTATCCGGTATGTATTGGTGGATAGCTGGGTTGGGCATAGTCTGGTTTGCCTAAGAAACTCACAAATTAAAGGCTGGACTGGGAATCTTAGTCCGGTCTCTATAATTGAAAGGAGGGTAAAAGGTACAAAGCCTGCCTCGCCCCATGGTATGATATCCTGCTTGGCTAGGGTAAGGTGTACATCGTCTGGAATGCCATAATCCCTTCGGAACTCGGCCATGCCACCAGGGGTCTCTACCAAATATCTATACTTGCCCATTTGTTGTATAAATTATGGAATAACATAAAACAAATAGATTCATATTGAACAAACAATTGAAATTTCAGAACAAGAACATGGTGGAATTTACAGAAATTCATGATAAAATAAAACTAGTAAAAGGAAACAAACCGAAACTTGCACTAGACAGTATCCTTAAAACAGATTCATCGCCTCGCCAGTTGGGTGTTGGAGGTTGTTCGACGTCTATCTCCTAAGATACGACGGTTGGACCAGCTACAGCAATGCACCGACTGAGTAGCTTCGACGAACAGAACTTTGCAGCATTCTCTCAAAGGAAGAATATAATATAAAGTTTGAGGAAACTTTTGAATACAAGAAGAACAAAAATTCTGGGTATAAAACTGAGGGAGAGAGGAAGATGCTCCAGCCCTCAAGGCCCTCGCAAATGCAGAAATGAATTATGTATTAAACCTGTAAAACTGCAGTAATAAATCATCATCATTATAGAAAAGTTACACACATATTATATATCCGTGTAATACATATAATTCTGCAGCCCACAACAATGGCTTGGCCCAAAAAGATTAAGATGGGTGAGCCAAGCCCAACCCCTAAGATCCACGATCCATGACCCACAACCCATAGATCACGAACCACGGACCACGAACCCGGACCGATCCGAGCGGGCGGCGCGCGTGTGTGTGGCAATTTTTGCATAACCGACTTGAACCATAGTCTTGGCCCAAGTCCATCCTTTAATACACTTTAAAATTAATTATATTGTAATTAATGAATTAATTTTTTTAAAAAAAAATTAGCATTTGGCTATTATAACAAAATAAATATTAAAATTTTAATTTTATTAATTTAAATTCAAATTTATTTATTTATTTTAAATTTAAACCATTCGTATATTTTCATTTAGTAAAATCAACGAAAAAATAATAGTTTAATCATTAAACTCAATGTAAATATATATAACATATCTAAAATATCATTTTTTAGGTTTTCTTCGTACACATCTTTTGAATATGAAAATTTATAGTGCACATATTTTTTCAAAAAAATACACATAGCCTACTCTTCCATTCTTTGTTTCTTTCTCACTCCCTCCATTGCTCCTTGTTCACTTTACTATTCCTCCACCGTTTCTCATAAATTTGGCTGATATTGCTCTATTGTTCACTCCTTAAATTTGTGTAACTCCGTATTCCATTGCATGTAACATTCTTTTATTACACCTCAACGTCATTGTTGATTTGTGTGATGGAGGATTTGCAAAACAAAGAAAATTCGGAGGTAGATTTTTTTTCGTGACTAAATTATCATTCAGAAAATCAATTCTGAAAATGATGCACATACGAAAATAAACTTTCAAAAATATTTTATATATTCGAAAACTAACTTCCGAATTAGTGTATGTCGAAAATTTATATTTAGTTCAAAAATACAAAATTGAAAATTATTGGTTGATTTAGTAGTTAATTGCCGAATTTATTGAATGCATTCAGATAACCAGTACTAAATTGTTTCCATCCCCGCACCAATCAATAAGGAACAAAAAAAACGAAAATAATATAATAATAACCTAACATTTGCAGAATAATAGTAAGACAGTAACTTGAAATTATTGATTTTAGAAAAATTACATACCTTAGACAATTTGGCTGGAGTGTTGCCGAAGAATGTCGTGCTTCATATGCTTGTTTTGTTGTGTTTCAATCACCGGACTACTATCGGAGAATGCTGAAAAATAGCACGTGTGTAAGGCATGCTTTACGTTTAGATTTATGGGGTGCGATGTGAATTTATGTTTTGTGTGATGTGTGTATAAAATATGTTGGACATTCTGTATTGATGTATGCACACATTATGTATTAGGGGTATATTTGGGACATTTGATGTGTAAAATGAGTAAAACAAAAAGTGAACAAATTTATAAATGCGTGCACTGAAAAATGTTCATAGAGAATAATAGTAAGTGAAAATAAAATTACTCGAAGATTGTGAGAGAGTTAATTTATAGGAATAAAAATGTAATAAATTATATATTTTAACAGAATTACACATGCCTCACATACTAATGAAGAAGTAAACAAACTTAACAAAATTTTGAAATTAATTTTTTACCCCTTAAATTTATATTTTTAAAATTAAATTAAATTTTAATGTGAAAACCCTAACAACCAACTGCTTGTAGGGGTGTAATTTTGACCCGTGGCCCTCCCGCGGCCCGTGGCCCGCTTGCGGCCCAAGGTGGGCCCAGCTCGTTAAGGTCCGAGTCCAAGCTCAGCCCGATGCCTTGGGCTAGGGCCTGAGCCATCGTTTTGAAGTCCGGCCCGACCCGTGGCCCGACCCATTGGCTCGCTCAAGGCCCGGCCAAAAGCCCGGCCCACCCGATGTCCATTTTTTTTAATAGAAAATAATAAAATTTTGGTGAGAAAAATTAAAAAAATTTGTTTAGACCCGCCCAAGCCCGAGCACAGGCCCAAGCCATGGGCCTAGCCCGCCCAAAGCCCGAATACCCCTGGACTTGGGCCTAGGCCTACTTCTCTGGCCTGTGGGCCGGCCCGACCCTATTTTTTTGACGGAAGTCCGCAAGGCCCGACATAAGCCCGGCCCAACCCGAGCCCAAATGAGCTAGGGCGGGCTAAAATTAAACCCTTAATTGCTTGGTCTCTCTCTTTCTCTTCTCTTGATGTTGATGCACTGCCACCCATCATCTCCTACTTTCATGCCTCTCATTAGGGGTGCGCGCGGTGCGGGTCGGTGCAGTTTGAGAGAAAAATAGAAACCGTATGGCGGGTGGCGAATTGATAAAAGTGTCACTAGAATTTGTCATTTTCATTATAAAAAACTGGCGGTTCAGTTGGCAAATAATGGCGGATTTGCCTTCGCGGTTCGGGCGGATTGGCGGTTTATAAAAAATATAATTCAAATTACAAAACTTAAATCAAAGAGTAAAAAAAAGACGAGAGATACCGTGATGTTAAGCATCTTGCGAAACTTTCTTCTAATGCAGCAAGTGTAGCAACAACATGATAATATCAAAGATTATGCCATCAGTTCATTACAAGCATCTGTGGAAGCTACAATAATCAAATACAATACATAAAATTAATATCATTTAGGGTTTACAATATATTGAAAATGTTTACTGTTGAAAAGTATTTAGATTGAAAAGTGAGCTGATGCAAGTTTGCAACATGGTCAGAAAAAAAAAGATTGAAAAGTGAATTGGAATCCAACTTTATTTTGGATTATTGACATCTTGAATTCCCCTCGAGCAGTAATGTAATACTATATTCTAAGGTATAGAACAACAAGCAAACTTAAGTAAAAAAGAATTTTTAGAATCTTATAAAACATGATTTAATAACGGTGCGGGTCGGTGCGGTTTGGAAGAAAAATAGAAACCGGCGGATTGATAAAAATGTCACTAGAATTTGTCATTTTTCTTACCAAAAATTAGCGGTTCAATTGGCAAATAATAACGAATTTGTTTTAGCAATGCGATTCGATGCGGTTTTAGCGGTTCGACGGTTTCGGCGGTATTATGCACACCCCTACCTCTCATCACGTTCTCTACCTTTGACTACTGTCTCCCTAATGTCTACCTGAGCCTCCCGTAGGGGCCAACCCCTTCCACAGATATTCTATTGGCCTATATCTTCAATGACTTTCCTAATGCACCGCTACAACACAAGGACACATCTGTCTAACAAAAAATGTATGCCCTTATGGCCTTAAGCTATGAAAATGTAATCCCCATGATTTTAGCATTTGGAACGCATCTAAATGGCAAAATGATTCCTGAGAAATCACATCTCCAAACTAAGTAGGAATTTGATGTTCCCACTTCATTGGAATCTCACATTTCTGGAGCATTGTTAAACATTTAAGAGCAAAAAAAATAATTGAGTCCACAATATTTCTACTTTTTTTTATTTTTCTATTAAGAATTCTAAACGAAACCAAATATTCGAATAATACCAACACAAGAAATTTATTCCTTGTATTTCGTTACTAATAATGATATTCCCATTCCCCTTAAGATTTTTGTTATTTAAACATACCTTTAGTTTAGCACCTGAAATGATTGCCTTAATTGTTTGGAAAATGAATCTATAGATTTCTTATAGAGTACATGACCACGAATTAGAACAACTCAAAGTCAAAACAGTTATCCAAAAAATTCAAAATTTATTTGAGAAAGATTTATGTTCTTAATTACCCCATGCTTTCTGGCATCGTAAATAACATATGGTTGATCTACTCTATGAAAAGGACTTCAATGAACGTCAAATTTCTACTAAAGTGAGGCCATTTCAAATGGACAAGCAACTTACAAATATTGTTAACCCTATCGTTAACCCTTTCATCCACTCACATTTGTATCTTCAAAAAGAAATGATGTTGTGATTTAAAGTATTAAAATGAATACAAATGTGAGTGGATGAAAGGATTAACGATATTTGATTAACGTAATTTTTTACAGGTATGTTCTACTCGATGTACTCTAAAATGTGAAAGGTTCGGATTATCAAAACAGACCCCAAAATAACTCCATTGGGCCGCACAACAATGCCTGTTGTGCTGGGTGCACAGCAAGCACCCTAACTCCCTCGACAAGGTATTACAATGGATTCTCTATCCAATTCCAAATAAAAAGGATTTATTAAACCGATTATATGAAGCCAAAATCTGTTTTAAATTTGATATGAAATCAGGATTTTGGCAAGTTCAAATTCTGGATGAAGACCGCTACAAAAACAGCTTTCACAGTTCCCTTTGGGTGTGTTTGATTGGAGGATAAGGAGGGGACTATTTACTGTGCGGATTGTAATCCGGAGGAAGCATCCAATCCGCTGTTTGTTTTTTTTAGTCCGCCAGACATAGAGTCCGGCCGGACTCCTTATCCCCCCATATGGGGGACTATTGTGTCCTGGGGGGGTGGGACAATTTTGGGGGGACAATCCACTGTTGGGATTAGGTGGTAAAATAAATATTTTGACCCTCTACTATTTAATTATGTCTTATATTTAGTAAAATTCAATAAAATTTAAATGTCTCAATTTAAAAATAAAATAGTTTTATTTAACTTTTTATTGATGCTTTATTTATTTAATTTTTTAAAAATTATTTTTTATAGATATTTTGTTGATGTTTTATTTTAAAATTTTGTTTATATTTTATTTAATTTCATTATTTAAATTTTAATAGATGTTTTATTTAATTTCATTGTTTAATTATTGTTATTTTTAAAAACAAATTTATTTAAAATTTTAATTAAAAAATAACATATATTTTTATTGATATTTTATTTATTTTATTTAATTAATTTTTAAAAAATAAATTTATTTAATTGTGTAAAAAATAAAATAAAATAATTTTTTATTTAATCTAGATGAAAATAATTAAAATATTAAAGATATGTTTAATATTGCTATTATTTAATAAACTATTGAAAAATGATAAAATAGTCTTTTGGTCATTTATCCTATCCAGTCCGTCTAACCAAACGTTGGATTCACTAAAAATAGTCCTTTCTAGACATCTAATCCCATGAAAAAACAAACACATGATACATATTCAATCCAACCAAATCGTCCGGGGGATTCACAATCCCAGGACTCAAATCCGATGGATTCTAATCCCCCCTTATCCAGTCCGTCCAATCAAACACACCCTTTGGCCATTATAAATGGAACGTCACGCCATTTGGTCTAAGAAATGCTCCTTCTAAATTCCAAATATTATAAATGATCATATTCCACATTCACATTCTATATATAGATGATGTACTGATATACTCCAATTCTGTATAACAGAGCAAATATTTATACAAATTTTATCATGTTATTAAACAAAATGGTTTAGTCTTAAGTGCTAAAACGATGCAACTTTTCAAAACATCAATTCGTTTCCTTGGTCATATTATAAATAAAGGTACTATTATTCCAGTTTAACGATTTATTGAGTTTGCTAGTAAGTTCTCCGATGAAATTCGAAACAAAACCCAATTATAATGTTTTCTCGGCAATCTCAATTATATTTCCGAATTCTATCAAAACCTCCATAAAGAAACCAAAATTCTTTATACTCAATTAAGAAGAAACCCAGAACCTTGGACCCACGACCATATGCTTGCTGTCCAACGCATCAAATAAAGATCTAAATATTTACCCTTAATATGCTTACCCATACCAATTGCTTACAAAATTGTAGAGACAGATGCTAACAATATTGGCTATGGTGGCATTCTCAACATCAAGGTAAAGTACAATTAGTTCATTTTCTGCTATATGGAAAGGACCTCAACCACGGTATTCTACTATCCAAAAAGAAATTTTATCCATTGTTTATTGCATAAAGAAATTTGAATTAGATTTATTAAACCAAGAATTTTTATTACGCATTGATTGCAAAACGGTAAAAGAAATCTTTGAAAATGATGTTAAAACATCATTTCCCGACAAGCTTTTCCTCAATGGCAATCAATCTTATGTGTGTTTTTATTTCAAAATTGAATATATTTGTGGTGACTCAAATTCTCTACCTGATTTTCGAACACGTGAATTTTTGCAGGGACTTCTAGACACCAAAAAATAACCCCAAAAGTCTCAGCCGTCACCAGCAGACATTCAAATTCAATCATCTCTTCACACACCATATCCGCCGTGATCACAGAATACTTCACTATAATATTTGGATGGCAAAACATCTCACAAAATACCAATCTTCACAAGCTACCTTCTCTTCCCGAGGACCCAATTTTATTCATCATAAAACACCTTCAATCTCCTCAACCATCCCTCCTTTAGCCCATCATTATTTACCACACCTCCAAAAGGGAACAATGGCTATTATACTCATGACATTACATACCCCATTGTTCCGCTTGTGCTTGATCATGTCCAATACCTCCAGGAAAAGCCTGATGTTAAACTTGAAACCCTCATCATCTCTACCTATTTTCCAAACAATCGGCATTACCCCCAGCAATCTGGGCAACATTCTCGCCTTTGTGATGAGAACATCCTGGAAGAGATAAAGTCCATTACTATTGAACATGTATTTTCTAAAGAAGATAAAAATCTTGTCCAATACTCTAAACTATACATACTCAAAATCATTTCCCAAGCAGAATGGGGACATCCTACTATTTATGTCGCTTTGACAACCAGAATTCAAAACCAACAAGTTACAATTATTATGATTACCAGCAAATGTGGTTCTATATATTTTATTTTCAAATAAGTTCTTCCAACATTCATGGTGGATTCAATTCGGGCTCAATTTTACCATTACCACCGGTGACATACCCACATGGTTTGAACCATAGAGGCATCAATTCGATCTCCAATTTGTAGTTCTTCGCAAAACCTTACAAGAATCCTATTGTGCGGGGGTGATTTCCGCACTATGAAGAAGGGTTGAACTTCATGAATAAATAGCGTGCTTTGGGAATTGAAGATCTGTACAGAATAACAAACGGTGAGGCTGCCCGACCGGGGTTTGGTCGGAAACCCCTCCGATGGTAAAGTCAGGGACTCAGGGAGAGGAAGAAGAGAGAAGAGAGAATACTAAGAGTGTATATGTGTTGAGTGTGTGGATTTTCGAATCCCTTGAGAGTGAATAGTGTTCACCTTTTATAGAAGAAGGTTGTTTGTCGTTCAAGTCCTTCTCTCTCCACCATCTGTCCAATGTGTCTTATTCATGGTCGTCTCCCATTGGAGGAGGACGACCACTCTGCCTGACACTCGGGTGCAGGTCTGTTTTGTTTGTCTCATTGGCGGAAATCTCTCATTGGAGGAGGACAACCACACCACATGCCATTCAGATGCAGGTCTGTCATATGTGCAATTTGTCCCTCTGCACCTCCATGTCTCCACGTTCTGTTCACACAGAGGGAGAGGAGCAAAGTTATTTGTCTCTCGTGGGCCCAAGAAAGATCTTCAGTGAATTGGCCTTCTCTAAGTTGGTTTGCTCTAGAATGGTTGTCCAACCAGGAGGTCAAACAGGTTGTTCTACCCACTTCGGAGTGGTTGTCTGTTCATCCAGGAGGTCCACCATGTTGCTCAGACCATTTCGGAGTGGTTGTCTGTCCATCCAAGAGGTTCAACATGTTACTCAACCTACTTCGGAGTGGTTGGCTGCCCGTCCAGGAGGTCCACCATGTTGCTCGGCCCACTTTGGAGTGACATTCGTATATTGGGCCGAGCTCCTATGATTGTCTTGCTTCGGAGCAAGTGTTGGCCATAGGGCCGAGGTCCAACCTAGCTCAACCTCGGAGTGAGCATCGCATTGGGCCTAGAACCAAGACTTGATTAATTTTTACCCACTTCATTTGCCTCCCTGGCTTGCGCTTACGTTTAGTGAAGGGAAAGCCAATTTTGTCACAAACTTCGAAGTTTGGTTGATCACAACTTAATTTGAGCTTTGTGAGTTGGATTCAAAATTATTATTCGGCCCAATGTTTGTGTTTGCCCAATATTTCGTAGCTCGGTTGTGCCCCCAAACTAAATGTGTATCTTCGCTAGCCTCGTAATTGTTTAGCTTGGTGCTCTTTCAGTTGGCTGAGCGTCGTTGCTTGATTTGAAATATATAGGCAGAATAGTATATATATATATTTGCAGTGTTCGTCGACTGGGCCGAGCAACACAGCGACGCTTCAAAGCAGGCCAAGTGTGCTTTATCACAGCTTTGTTCTAATTTGAAAGACATATTCACTATCTTTTTGCTTGGTCCTACTTGTAGGAGATAAATTGGTGTTGGTCTCAATGCTTGGTCGGCCAAGTCCTGCCCCTCCACTCTGTTCGGTCTCGAAGCATAGCTTGCTAACATTGCTCGGTTATGCGGATCATGCACCATTTTCTTGTTTGGACATGATTAGCACGTCTATTTGTTCAGCTCGTTTCTTCATATATTGGTCGGTCATTTTACCTTCAGTTTAAGAATTGTTCGTCACTTAGTTAGTCGGCCGTAGTAGCTTGTTTGCATAGTTTTTGTTTTTCAACACCGAGTTGCTTGGTCGGCCCTAGCAGCTTTGGCGTTGCGAGTTTGCATTTTTTAATTTGGTTTCTCTACCACCAAGCTACTGTCAACCTTAGCACCTCTTATCTTGAGAGTTCTCTAGCACATAGTCGTTATAGTCTTGGTATCGACTTCGATAATATTGACTCTCGTCGGGCACTGCACTCCTTCGACCTTTGCTTGTTGTTTGTAGTGTATTTATTTGGTAGAATGTTGCATTTCCAACTTTGTTTGTTGTCAATGTTTTGGTTGTTTACTCGAGCTATGAAACTTGATTTTGCTTAGCTAGTTTGGACCCGCTTCCTTTGTTCGGTCCATTTTGGAGTGGATGTTAGGCGTCCAATCAGCCACTGTTGCTTGGTCCACTTCGGAGTGAGCATTGAGCGTCCGACCAACTTTTATTGCTCAGCCTTTGTTGCTCGGCCTAGGCATTGGGTGTCTGACCAACTTCTGCTGCTCGGCCCAGTCGTTGGGTGTCTAACCAACTTTTGTTGCTCGGCCCAAGCGTTGGGCGTCTGACCAACTTCTACTGCTTAGCCCAAGCGTTGGGTATCCGATCAACTTTTGTTGCTTGGCCCAAGCGTCGGGCATCCAACCAACTTCTATTGCTCGGCCCAAGCATTGGGCGTCCAACCAACTTTTGTTGCTCGGTCCACTTCAAAGTGAGCATTAGGTGTCCGACCAACTTTCATTGATTGGCCCATTTCGAAATGGGTGTTGGGCGTCTAATTAACATCCATTGCTCGGCGCGCTTAAGAGTAGGTGTTGGGCATCCAACCAATTGTTGTCGCTTGGTCAAAGCGTTGGGCGTCTGACCAACTTCTATTGCTCGGCCCAAGCATTGGGCGTCTGATCAACTTTTGTTGCTCGGCCTACTTCATTCCAACTTCTATTGCTCGGCCTAGGCATTGGGCGTCCGACCAACTTTTGTTACTCGGTCTACTTCAGAGTGAGCATTGGGCGTCCAATCAACTTTCGTTGCTCGGCCCACTTTCAGAATAGGTGTTGGGCGTCTAATTAACTTCTGTTGCTCGGCCCAAGCTTTAGGCGTCTAACTAACTTCTATTGCTCGGCCCAAACGTTGGGTGTTTGACCAACTTTTGCTGCTCGGCCTACTTTGAAGTGGACGTTCAGAGTCCAACCAACCTCCATTGCTTGGCGCGCTTCAAAGTGGGCGTTGGGCATCCAACCAACCTCTGTTGTTCTGTCCAAGCATTGGACGTCCGACTAACTTTTGTTGCTTGGCCCACTTCGAAGTGGGCGTTGAGCGTCCAACCAACCTCTATTGCTTGGCACGCTTCAAAGTGGGCATTGGGCATCCAACCAACCTCTGTTGTTCTGTCCAAGCATTGGACGTCCAACTAACTTTTGTTACTCGGCCCACTTCGAAGTGGACATTGAACGTCCAACCAACCTTTGTTGTTCATCCCTCTTTGTAGCTCTTCCACTTTATATCACCTTCGTTAGGCTAAGGTCCTTTTGTAATGAAACTTTAAGTTAATAAAGTATCTTCGAAATTTGCCAAGTGTTGGACTTGCAACTCGAATTTTCAATTTCTTCATGTTTATGTTGTTTGCCCCCAACCGAGCAACAAGGATGTAGCCCTACATTGTTCGTTGTTCGGCTAGACTTCGCCTTATGCTTTTGAAAAATTGAGTTGCTCTTCCAATCGAGCAATAATAGGGAAACCTTGCAAGATTTCCCGTTTGGCCTTAATTGAATTAGTTGTCTTGCCCCCAATCGATCATCATTGTTTGGCCGTTACTTGACTCGGTTATGCTTCTGTTTATCCCACTTTGGAGTGGAGATCAAGCTTTGACCTAGCTTCTATTCAGACTTCATTGTAGAGGGCTCGATTTAACCTAGCTCTTGTTCGATCCACTTCGGAGTGGCATTTGTTCGGTATACTATAGAGTAGACGACTAGGTTGAACCTATCTTCTTTTTGGCCTACGTTGGGTGGCCTCTATTCAACCCACCTCGTAGTGAAGGACTAGCTTCGATCTAACTTCTGTTTGGCACACTTCAGAGTGGCCTTTGTTCGTCGCACTTCGGGGTGGATAGTTAGGTTCAACCTAGTTTCTATTCGACCTATATCGGAGTGGCCTTTGTTCGGCCCACATCGAAGTGGTCAACTAGGATCAACCTAGACCTTTGTTAAGCCCACACTAAGGTGGTCGGCTGGGATCGGTCCAGACCTTTGTTAGGCCCACGTCAAGGTGGTCGACTGGGATCAGCCCAGACCTTTGTTAGGCCCACACTAAGATGGTTGGCTGGGATCGATCCAGACGTTTGTTAGGCCCACGTCAAGGTGGTCGACTGGGATCAACCCAGACCTTTGTTAGGCCCACACTAAAGTGGTTGGCTAGGATCGGCCTAGACCTTTGTTAGTCCCACATCAATGTAGTCGGCTGGGATTAACCTAAACTTATGTTTTGGTTGTACCATACCCTTGTTTGTTGTTTTCTCTATCAATGGAGTCTTTCCTTCCAATAGGTGGAACAACTCAATTGCGAGGATATGGTAGAGCTTCACCACATCTAAACTTTGTTCGTCAATACAGATTCAGAAGACTCAAGAGCATCTATCCTTTGTCATTCGTCTTCTCCATCATTGGAGTTCTTCCGTCTAGTCGGTGGGACAACTGAATAGTAGGGATTCGGTGGTGCTTTGCCACATCTAGACTTCATTCATCGATACAAATATAGTATTCTGACACTGTTAGGATTATTGGTTCTTTATAATTCGTCTTCTCCAATATTGGAGTCCTTCCGTCTAGATGATGAGACGAGTCAGTAGCAATGATGCGGTGGTGTTCCATCGTATTTGGACTTTGTTCTTCGATACAGATCTGGTCCTCCAACACTTTTATAAAATATAGTCCTTTATCGATCATCATCTCTTTCATCGGAGTCCTTTAGAATAAGACATTAGAACGATTAAACAATAGTACAGTGGTGTACGTCGTGTCTGGACTTCATCTGTCGGTGTAGATCTGGTCTCTCTATATCCATTAGTGCAGATCTGGTTTTTCGGCAATCTTCAAAGTGTTAATTTGTTATCCTTTGTCTTCACTGTCAACAGAGTCCTTCTCCATAGTGGCAACAAAGGTATCTCTTTCGTTCCCCTCACCAGAGCTTGTCATAGAACAGTGTGGTACACTCTCTATTTGGTCGCGGTTGTCTCTATCAAGGGAGCTATGTTGGGGTGACTCGCCGACGATGACATGACGTTGCTTTACTACATTGGTGGTCTATTCGTTAAGGTTTGCAAGGTCTTCATGCCTTCTAGGGAATGCTGGATCGTTATCTTTGGTTCTCTTCGTCATTAGAGTCCTCTCTGTTAGTCCAGAATGGGGTGTATCTTCGATTCTCATCGCTGGAGTTTATCGCGAAGCAATCAGTGGTTTTCCCACAGACGGCGCCAATTGTGCGGGGGTGATTTCCGCACTATGAAGAAGGGTTAAACTTCGTGGATAAACAGCGTGCTTTGGGAATTGAAGATCTGTACAGAATAACAAACAGTGAGGCTGCCCGACTGGGGTTTGGTCGAAAACCCCTC
Source organism: Camellia sinensis (assembly GCF_004153795.1). Lineage (NCBI taxonomy): Eukaryota > Viridiplantae > Streptophyta > Magnoliopsida > Ericales > Theaceae > Camellia > Camellia sinensis. Next base: position 103,331 of record NW_021031265.1, on the reverse strand, counting down.
CGATGGTAAAGTCAGGAACTTAGGGAGAGGAAGAAGAGAGAAGAGAGAATACTAAGAGTGCATATGTGTTGAGTGTGTGGATTTTCGGATCCCTTAAGAGTGAATAGTGTTCACCTTTTATAGGAGAAGGTTGTTTATCGTTCAAGTCCTTCTTTCTCCGCTATCTGTCCAATATGTCTTATTCGTGGTCGTCTCCCATTGGAGGAGAACGACCACTCCGCTTGACACTCGGGTGCAGGTCTGTTTTGTTTGTCTCATTAGCGGACATCTCTCATTAGAGGAGGACGACCACTTCGCCTACTATTCAGATGCAGGTCTGTCACATGCGCACATTGTCTCTCTGCACCTCCAAGTCTCCACGTTCTGTTCACACAAAGGGAGAGGAGCAGAGTTATTTGTCTCTCGTGGGCCCAAGAAAGATCTTCAGTAAATTGGCCTTCTCTAAGTTGGTTTGCTCTAGAATGGTTGTCCAACCAGGAGGTCCAACATGTTGCTCTACCCACTTCAGAGTGGTTGTCTGTCCATCTAGGAGGTCCACCATGTTGCTCGGCCCACTTTGGAGTGACGCTTGTACATTAGGCCGAACTCCTATGATTGTCTTGCTTCGGAGCAAGTGTTGGCCATAGGGTCGGGGTCCAACCTATCTCCACCTCAGAGTGAGCATCGCATTGGGCCTAGCACCAAGACTTGATTAATTTTTACCCACTTCACCTATCATATTTATCAGAAAGAGGTTGAACCTCCTTTCCTAAAATTTCTTTATTTCATGATTGACTTCAAACTTCCATGGATTATGGCTTGGCAATACACCACCTCTTATCCCTACAATACCATGTTTCTCACCCGCAGATTGCAACCAAGTGGTGGAAAAATTATACTATTCCACAAGACCATTATCCAAAGCAACTCCTTCAATTCTATAGCAAAGGAAAAAATATGCTTCCATCAACCCTGTATCGTCTATGGTTGCTTCAAGCCCAAAATTTCATTAGTCTTTTGACTGTGACAATTTTTAAACTGAACTTGAATAGAAATTAAAGAATAAGTATCCCTCAATATCAAAAAAAGATTTTGAACAAAAATATAAAAAGGAAATTAAAATGAAATGATTCAGATGATAGAATAAGAAACAGTTTTCTGATTCCAATGAAGATATCCCGGAAACTAATCCCCAAATTTCCATCCCGACTTAGACCATATCCATCACACCACCAGCATCTCTAACCCAATATTCTACACAGAATCTTGATGAAGATCTTGACGTAGATTATTCAGATAATTGTCAAGGAATTGACCTCAACAATTTGTGACCATGTGACAAAGCCTGCAATGACTCCTAATAAAGCAAAAGCCTGCAAAAGCAAAGCAAATAATTCTCAGACAACCCATTTGATTCCATCAACAAAGCAGATTCTCTCCTTGTGACTAAGCAAAGAAACCTTATCTCTTCAGACATCAAACAATTTCAAATCCAAGACTCCTACTTTATATAAGCAGCATCTCAGTATGAAGGAAGGCATTCGAAAAATATTAGAAGATATGGTATTTTTCTTAGTGTGAATTTGTAAGTGTGAGTGTGAGTTTGTCTGTGTGAGTCTACTATTTACTACAAGAAGGGCAGTATATGCTTTGTCCAGTGTGCTTAGAAGTTTGTGATCCTTTGTAAGTATTCCATGTATTGTACTTTTATCTTTTGTCTTTTGTTAACATATGATTAAGATGTTTATCTTTAGATATGATTTTACATTCTGAAGTTAGAATTCAAATTAATGATAGTTTACAATATATTTTTGATCTCGAAGATGAATTGCAAAGATTAAATTCTCTCTTGAAAAATTGCATCAGGACAATCTATTATTAATTGTAGTCAAAGGGTTATTAATACCAAACCCAAAATCCAACAGGAACAAATCACAATCAATAGATTACGGAAATTATTACAAAACTTAATCTTAAATTAATATAATTGTCACTAAGATTATATTACCTGGGCCTCCTTTGGTATCAAAGCCATACTTTTGTTAGGATTACCTAAATATTCTAAATATTGTATCAGTTAACTGATGTAGCACTCAAATCGTAGAAGTTTGAAAACAATGTTATCCCAATGAAAAAACTCATTTCCAAATAAGCCCTAAAAATGAGGGCGCTTACGGCAGAGGTCGACTTCTAAAATTATTGAGCCAATATACCCAAGTTAAAATCTTTTTTGATTGAAAAGGACATTATCTGTCCAAAAGGATACTTATGTATCCAAAAACTTACTTGTCTGCGTATCTCTTCAAATGTAACCTATCTGTTGTCACATATCTATACACATGTTACCTATCTGTTTAATTATATGTCTAAATGTCACTTATATGTACACGTGTCACCTATCTATTTATCTATTTGTCCACTTCATCGCCACCAACAATCGGCGCCAGCCACTAGCAACTTTTCTGACCAATTTTCCAGAGTCAATGACTTTTCAACGCATAAAATTAAAATCTTCGATCAAATCACATATAGTCTGATGAGTATGAACTTTTCACCAATTAACCCTAAAAACAACCCTTATTTCTATATTATATAATCAAGCCAAACTCAATTCTATTGTCCAACACCCAACCAAAGCATATAATCTCAACAATGCTCATCTCCCATCACTTTCCCTCAACATCTTTCCTTAGCCTAGTTTGGTGATAAACACATTTTGCTAACTTAAATTCATTTTTCATTGCATACTAACCAGTAAAAAATAATCAATCATGCACCACAAATGTGCGAGCATTACCTATGTCTCCACTAACCAAACCTTGAAAACATAATCTTGTAATTGATAGTAAACTTTCCAACATAGAAACGGTTAGTTTTTTTGACGATTTGAAGGTTAAAAATATAAATTCGCATGTGCCAACAAGAATTGTAAAATCAATTAAGCCAAGTTAATGCTCAAGTGATTGGGAAAAGTTCTTTTTACCTTAATGAAGAGGATTTTAATGTCTGTGCCTAAGTGAGAACCAACTAATGAGTTGAGAAAACTATTACGTAACTTTTAAGCAAAGAAAGGGAGGGAGAGACTGAGATAGAAAATAATGTAATTAATTAACTAAAAGATGCAATTACACTTATGTTACGTTAGTTGTTCTAGAAACTTCGAATGTGATAAACAGGAAGAAAAATACAATTCCTATGTTAAACTACTCTTATGGAAAGTATAGTGCAGAGCAGCAAAGACAAAAAAAGAAATTGATGAGTGTATAATCTGTACAAGATCTTCTTTGTTCTTCACTTCAGCTATTTATAGGTGTCTTCGAATCCATAGCAATCGTTGAAGTTCGCTCTCACGATCTCCACCATTCTAGTTAAATTCATGACTTTTCCTTTCTTACTCTTGAATTCAAATTCTGAGGTGCACCATGCAATTCTTTGTAACCAACCACAGACAATTGATTTCCTTAAATTAACTTCCGATTTAGAGCACTAAATCAGTAGTTTTAAAAGTATCACTAATAAGTTGGTAAGTACAAAAAAAATAAAAAATAAAATAAAGGGCAAACTATCACATCAATAATGAGGTTCACATAGTACCATGTCATTAATGGTATATTAGTGATGTTGAATTAGTGGTCTGAAGTATTTTTCTTAAATTAATCAGCCGTGAATTGTCACATGGTGCCAGGGCCGGCCCTGCCCTAAGGCAGGTAAGGCTTGTGCCTTAGGCTCCATATTTTGGCCCAAAAATAGGGCCTCCAAATTTAAAAAATTGTTATAGGATCAACTTTTTTTTTTTTTGGTTTTAAGATCAATTTAAAGGGCCCCAAATGTTTTATTGAGTCCATGTATAATTTAGCCCATATTTATTTATAAATGTGTTTGGCCCATATTTATTAAAATGAAAATATATAAATAAATAAATAAAAAACAATAGGGCCCCCTAAATTTGGTAAAACATATAAACATATATAACATAGGGTCCCTAAATTTGGCCCAAAAATAGGGCCCCTAAATTTGAAAAATTATTATAGGTTCAACTTTTTTTTTTTTTTTGGTTTTAAGATAAATTTAAAGGGCCCCAAATGTTTTATTGGGCACATGTATAATTTAGCCCATATTTATTTATAAATGTGTTCGGCCCATATTTATTAAAATGAAAATATATAAATAAATAAAAA